>OX387252.1:5391697-5396697 GCA_947562095.1 Branchellion lobata | reverse complement strand
TTTGGAGGTGGAAGGATGGTGGTTTGGAGGTGGAAGGATGGTGGTTTGGAGGTGGAAGGATGGTGGTTTGGAGGTGGAAAGATGGTGATTTGGAGGTGGAAGGATGGTGGTTTGGAGATGGAAGGATGGTGGTTTGGAGGTGGAAGGATGGTGATTTGGAGGTGGAAGGATGGTGGTTTGGAGGTGGAAGGATGGTGGTTTGGAGGTGGAAGGATGGTGGTTTGGAGGTGGAAAGATGGTGGTTTGGAGATGGAAGGATGGTGGTTTGGAGGTGGAAGGATGGTGATTTGGAGGTGGAAGGATGGTGGTTTGGAGGTGGAAAGATGGTGGTTGGAGGTGGAAGGATGGTGGTTTGGAGGTGGAAGAATGGTGGTTTGGAGGTGGAAGGATGGTGGTTTGGAGGTGGAAGGATGGTGGTTTGGAGGTGGAAGGATGGTGGTTTGGAGGTGGAAAGATGGTGATTTGGAGGTGGAAGGATGGTGGTTTGGAGGTGGAAGGATGGTGGTTTGGGGGTGGAAGGATGGTGGTTTGGAGATGGAAGGATGGTGGTTTGGAGGTGGAAGGATGGTGGTTTGGAGGTGGAAAGATGGTGATTTGGAGGTGGAAGGATGGTGGTTTGGAGATGGAAGGATGGTGGTTTGGAGGTGGAAGGATGGTGGTTTGGAGGTGGAAGGATGGTGGTTTGGAGGTGGAAGGATGGTGATTTGGAGGTGGAAGGATGGTGGTTTGGAGGTGGAAGGATGGTGGTTTGGAGGTGGAAGGATGGTGGTTTGGAGGTGGAAGGATGGTGGTTTGGAGGTGGAAAGATGGTGGTTTGGAGATGGAAGGATGGTGGTTTGGAGGTGGAAGGATGGTGATTTAGAGGTGGAAGGATGGTGGTTTGGAGGTGGAAGGATGGTGGTTTGGAGGTGGAAGGATGGTGGTTTGGAGGTGGAAAGATGGTGGTTTGGAGGTGGAAGGATGGTGGTTTGGAGGTGGAAGGATGGTGGTTTGGAGGTGGAAAGATGGTGGTTGGAGGTGGAAGGATGGTGGTTTGGAGGTGGAAGGATGGTGGTTTGGAGGTGGAAGGATGGTGGTTTGGAGGTGGAAGGATGGTGGTTTGGAGGTGGAAGGATGATGGTTTGGAGGTGGAAGGATGATGGTTTGGAGGTGGAAGGATGGTGATTTGGAGGTGGAAGGATGGTGGTTTGGAGGTGGAAAGATGGTGGTTTGGAGGTGGAAGGATGGTGGTTTGGAGTTGGAAGGATGGTGGTTTGGAGGTGGAAGGATGGTGGTTTGTGGGTGGAAGAATGGTGGTTTGGAGGTGGAAGGATGGTGGTTTGAAGGTGGAAGGATGGTGGTTTGGAGGTGGAAGGGTGGTGGTTTGGGGGTGGAAGGATGGTGGTTTGGAGGTGGAAAGATGGTGATTTGGAGGTGGAAGGATGGTGGTTTGGAGATGGAAGGATGGTGGTTTGTGGGTGGAAGGATGGTGGTTTGGAGGTGGAAGGATGGTGGTTTGGAGATGGAAGGATGGTGGTTTGGAGGTGGAAGGATGGTGGTTTGGAGGTGGAAGGATGGTGGTTTGGAGATGGAAGGATGATGGTTTGGGGGTGGAAGGATGGTGGTTTGGAGGTGGAAGGATGGTGGTTTGGAGGTGGAAGGATGGTGGTTTGGAGGTGGAAGGATGGTGGTTTGGAGATGGAAGGATGGTGGTTTGGAGGTGGAAGGATGATGGTTTGGAGGTGGAAATATGGTGGTTTGGAGGTGGAAGGATGGTGGTTTGGAGGTGGAAGGGTGGTGGTTTGGAGGTGGAAGGATGGTGGTTTGGAGGTGGGAGGATGGTGGTTTGGGGGTGGAAGGATGGTGGTTTGGGGGTGGAAGGATGGTGGTTTGGAGGTGGATGGATGGTGGTTTGGAGGTGGAACGATGGTGGTTTGGAGGTGGAAGGATGGTGGTTTGGAGGTGGAAGGATGGTGATTTGGAGGTGGAAGGATGGTGGTTTGGAGGTGGAAAGATGGTGGTTTGGAGGTGGAAGGATGGTGGTTTGGAGGTGGAAGGATGGTGGTTTGGAGGTGGAAGGATGGTGGTTTGGAGGTGGAAGGATGGTGATTTGGAGGTGGAAGGATGGTGGTTTGGAGGTGGAAGGATGGTGGTTTGGAGGTGGAAAGATGGTGGTTTGGAGGGGGAAGGATGGTGGTTTGGAGGTGGAAGGATGGTGGTTTGGAGGTGGAAGGATGATGGTTTGGGGGTGGAAGGATGGTGGTTTGGAGGTGGAAGGATGGTGGTTTGGAGGTGGAAGGATGGTGGTTTGGAGGTGGAAGGATGGTGATTTGGAGGTGGAAGGATGATGGTTTGGAGGTGGAAGGATGGTGGTTTGGAGATGGAAGGATGGTGGTTTGTGGGTGGAAGGATGGTATTTGGATGTGGAGGGATGGTGGTTTGGGGGTGGAAGGATGGTGGTTTGGAGGTGGGAGGATGGTGGTTTGGGGGTGGAAGGATGGTGGTTTGGAGGTGGAAGGGTGGTGGTTTGGAGGTGGAAGGGTGGTGGTTTGGAGGTGGAAGGATGGTGGTTTGGAGGTGGAAGGATGGTGGTTTGGAGGTGGAAGGGTGGTGGTTTGGAGGTGGAAGGGTGGTGGTTTGGAGGTGGAAGGATGGTGGTTTGGAGGTGGAAGGATGATGGTTTGGAGGTGGAAGGGTGGTGGTTTGGAGGTGGAAGGATGGTGGTTTGGAGGTGGGAGGATGGTGGTTTGGGGGTGGAAGGATGGTGGTTTGGGGGTGGAAGGATGGTGGTTTGGAGGTGGAAGGATGGTGGTTTGGGGGTGGAAGGATGGTGGTTTGGAGGTGGAAGGATGGTGGTTTGGAGGTGGAAGGATGGTGGTTTGGAGGTGGGAGGATGGTGGTTTGGGGGTGGAAGGATGGTGGTTTGGGGGTGGAAGGATGGTGGTTTGGAGGTGGAAGGATGGTGGTTTGGAGGTGGAAGGATGGTGGTTTGGAGGTGGAAGGATGGTGGTTTGGAGGTGGAAGGATGGTGGTTTGGAGGTGGAAGGATGGTGGTTTGAAGGTGGAAGGATGGTGGTTGGAGGTGGAAGGATGGTGGTTTGGAGGTGGAAGGATGGTGGTTTGGAGGTGGAAGGATGGTGGTTTGGAGGTGGAAGGATGGTGTTTTGGAGGTGGAAAGATGATGGTTTGGAGGTTGAAGGATGGTGGTTTGGGGGTGGAAGGATGGTGGTTTTGAGGTGGAAGGATGGTGGTTTGGAGGTGGAAGGATGGTGGTTTGGATGTGGAGGGATGGTGGTTTGGAGGTGGAAGGATGGTGGTTTGGAGGTGGAAGGATGGTGGTTTGGAGGTGGAAGGATGGTGGTTTGGAGGTGGAAGGATGGTGGTTTGGGGGTGGAAGGATGGTGGTTTGGAGGTGGAAGGATGGTGATTTGGAGGTGGAAGGATAGTGGTTTGGAGGTGGAAGGATGGTGGTTTGGAGGTGGAAGGATGATGGTTTGGAGGTGGAAGGATGGTGGTTTGGAGGTGGAAGGATGGTGGTTTGGAGGTGGAAGGGTGGTGATTTGGAGGTGGAAGGATGGTGGTTTGGAGGTGGAAGGGTGGTGGTTTGGAGGTGGAAGGATGGTGGTTTGGAGGTGGAAGGATGGTGGTTTGGAGGTGGAAGGATGGTGGTTTGGAGGTGGAAGGATGGTGGTTTGGAGGTGGAAGGATGGTAGTTTGGAGGTGGAAGGATGGTGGTTTGGAGGTGGAAGGATGGTGGTTTGGAGGTGGAAGGATGGTGGTTTAGAGGTGGAGGGATGGTGGTTTGGAGATGGAAGGATGGTGGTTTGGAGATGGAAGGATGGTGGTTTGGAGGTGGAAGGGTGGTGGTTTGGAGGTGGAAGGATGGTGATTTGGAGGTGGAAGGATGGTGGTTTGGAGGTGGAAGAATGGTGGTTTGGAGGTGGAAGGATGGTGGTTTGGAGGTGGAAGGATGGTGGTTTTTGGGTGGAAGGGTGGTAGTTTGGAGGTGGAAGGATGGTGGTTTGTGGGTGGAAGGGTGGTAGTTTGGAGGTGGAAGGATGGTGATTTGGAGGTGGAAGGATGGTGGTTTGGAGGTGGAAGGATGGTGGTTTGGAGGTGGAAGGATGGTGGTTTGGAGGTGGAAGAATGGTGGTTTGGAGGTGGAAGAATGATGGTTTGGAGGTGGAAGGATGGTGGTTTGGAGGTGGAAGGATGGTGGTTTGGAGGTGGAAGGGTGGTGGTTTGGAGGTGGAAGGATGGTGATTTGGAGGTGGAAGGATGGTGGTTTGGAGGTGGAAGGATGGTGGTTTGAAGGTGGAAGGATGGTGGTTTGTGGGTGGAAGGGTGGTAGTTTGGAGGTGGAAGGATGGTGATTTGGAGGTGGAAGGATGGTGGTTTGGAGGTGGAAGAATGGTAGTTTGGAGGTGGAAGAATGATGGTTTGGAGGTGGAAGGATGGTGGTTTGGAGGTGGAAGGATGGTGGTTTGGAGGTGGAAGGATGGTGGTTTGGAGGTGGAAGGATGGTGGTTTGGAGGTGGAAGGATGGTGGTTTGAAGGTGGAAGGATGGTGGTTTGGAGGTGGAGGGATGGTGGTTTGGAGATGGAAGGATGATGGTTTGGGATGGTTTGGGGGTGGAAGGATGATGGTTTGGAGGTGGAAGGATAGTGGGTGTCTTGGAAAAAATAAAATAAAATCTTCAAAAGAATTATCAATTGAAATACTGGTCATTTCACAGTAATAATTAATCAATATAATATTTTCAGAGTGATAACTAAATATCAAATTATATATAGTCATATAATAATAATTATATATAATGATTATTTACATGATAATAATAATTTATATAATAATATTTTATATAATAATAAAATTTATAAAAATAATAATATATATAATAATAATTTATATAATAATAATTTATATAATAATAAAATATATAATAATAAAATATATAATAATAATATATATAATAATAAAATATATAATAATAAAATATATAATAATAAAATTTATAATA
>OX387252.1:5384197-5386697 GCA_947562095.1 Branchellion lobata | reverse complement strand
GTTCTGACTGTTGATTGGTCCTGACCGTTGATTGGTTCTGACTGTTGATTGGTTCTGACTGTTGATTGGTTCTGACTGTTGATTGGTTTTGACTGTTGATTGGTTCTGACTGTTGATTGATTCTAGCTAGTGATTGGTTCTGACTGTTGAGTCATAATTATCATATTGATTCTCGCCACATTATGAATTCTCCTTTATGCACTTACGCACCACCACACACTCAAAAAGTCTACGAGAGCTCACAAACACTCACGAACACTCACGAACACTCACGAACCTTCATGAACACTCACGAACATTCATGAACACTCATGAACACTCACGAACACTCACGAACACTCACGAAAACTTACAAACACTTATGAACACTCCCGAACACTCATGAACACTCATGAACACTCATGAACACTCACGAACACTCACGAAAACTTACAAACACTTACGAACACTCACGAACACTCACGAACACTTACGAACACTCAAGAACACTCACGAACACTAACGAGCACTCAAGAACACTCACGAACACTCACGAACACTCACGAAAACCTTCAAAAACTGAAAGAATTCCAATAAAAAAACACAATCCTTATTTTAAAACTTTCAAAATCAAAAGAATTAAAAACCACGAAATCGCCCAACACCTGAAAACCCAAAAATGTCCAAACCCTGAATGGCGTACCAGGTGCAGACGGAGGACCAGTACATTTTCATCCATGACGCCCTCCTGGAAGCCATCAGTTCAGGCAACACTGAGGTTCCCGCCAGGAGTCTCTTGTCGCACATGCAGAAGCTGAATATGGTGGAGCCGGGATTTACCGAAACTGGAATGCAACTGGAGTTTAAGGCTGGTGGGAAGAGGTGGAGTGGAAGTGGGTGGAGGTGGGTGCAGGTGGGTGCAGGTGGGTGGAGGTGGGTGGAGGTAGGTGGAGGTGGGTGGAGGTGGGTGGAGGTGGGTGGAGGTGGGTGGAGGTGGGTGGAGGTAGGTGGAGGTGGGTGGAGGTGGGTGGAGGTGGGTGGAGGTGGGTGGAGGTGGGTGGAGGTGGGTGGAGGTGGGTGGAGGTGGGTGGAGGTGGGTGGAGGTGGGTGGAGGTGGGTGGAAGTAAGTGAAGGTGGGTGGAGGTGGGTGGAGGTGGGTGGAGGTGGGTGGAGGTGAGTGGAGGTGGGTAGAAGTGGGTGAAGGTGGGTGGAGGTGGGTGAAGGTGGGTGGAAGGGGGTGGAGGTAGGTGGAGGTGGGTGGATGTGAGTGGAAATGGGTGGAGGTGGGTGGAGGTGGGTGGAGGTAGGTGGAGGTGGGTGGAGGTGTGGTGGAGGTGGGTGGAGGTGTGGTGGAGGTGGGTGGAGATGGGTGGAGGTGGGTGGAGGTGGGTGGAGGTGGGTGGAGGTGGGTGGAGGTGGGTGGAGGTGGGTGGAGGTGGGTGGAGGTGGGTGGAGGTGGGTGGAGGTGGGTGGAGGTGGGTGGAGGTGAGTGGAGGTGGCTAGAGGTGGGTGGAGGGGGGTGGAGGTGGGTGAAAGTGGGTGGAAAGGGGTGGAGGTGAATGGATGTGAGTGGAAATGGGTGGAGGTGGGTGGAGGTGGGTGGAGGTGGGTGGAGGTGGGTGGAGGTGGGTGGAGGTGGGTGGAGGTAGGTGGAGGTGGGTGGAGGTGTGGTGGAGGTGGGTGGAGGTGGGTGGAGGTGGGTGGAGGTGGGTGGAGATGGGTGGAGGTGGGTGGAGGTGGGTGGAGGTGGGTGGAGGTGGGTGGAGGTGGGTGGAGGTGGGTGGAGGTGGGTGGAGGTGGGTGGAGGTGGGTGGAGGTGTGGTGGAGGTGGCTGGAGGTGGCTGGAGGTGGGTGGAGGTGGGTGGAGGTGGGTGGAGGTGGGTGGAGGTGGGTGAAGGTGAGTGGAGATGGGTAGAGGTAAGTGGAGGTGGGTGGAGGTGGGTGAAGGTGGGTGGAAGGGGGTGGAGGTGGGTGGATGTGAGTGGAAATGGGTGGAGGTGGGTGGAAGTGGGTGGAGGTGGGTGGAGGTGGGTGGAGGTGGGTGGAGGTGGGTGGAGGTGGGTGGAGGTGGGTGGAGGTAAGTGGATGTGGGTGGAGGTAGGTGGAGGTGGGTGGAGGTGGGTGGAGGTGGGTGGAGGTGGGTGGAGGTGGGTGAAGGTGGGTGGAGGTGGGTGGAGGTGGGCGGAGGTGGGTGGAGGTAGATGGATGTGGGTAGATGTGGGTGGAGGTGGGTGGAGGTGTGGTGGAGATGGGTGGAGGTGGGTGGAAGTAGGTGGAGGTGGGTAGAGGTGGACGCAATTGGGTGGAGGTGGGTAGAAGTGGGTGGAAGGGGTTGGAGGTGGGTGGAGGTGGGTGGATGTGGGTGGAGGTGGGTTGAAGGGGTTGGAGGTGGGTGGAGGTGGGTGGATGTGGGTGGAAGGGGTTGGAGGTGGGTGGAGGTGGGTGGATGTGGGTGGAGGTGGGTGGAGGTGGGTGGATGTGGGTGGAGGTGGGTGGAGGTGGGTGGATGTGGGTAGAGGTG
>OX387252.1:5346697-5371697 GCA_947562095.1 Branchellion lobata | reverse complement strand
TTATCCATTTGCATCAAAACTTACTTTTTAAACTTCATAAAAAACGCACGAGGAACCAAGCATTTTGAGAATTGTTTGAAACTTTTAAGGACTGCTATGAATGAACGTACATTGAAAACAATTTATTACAAGAAAACTCCACTAGAAGCTGAACAGCGGCTTATACAGCATTTGTTGGGCAAGTTTTGTCTGGGCCTCCTCTCTGAGCCTAAATGGGATGTTCTCTTTGCCTTTAGTCAGCATTATCTTGGGAAGGAATGCGAGAGGGGTAGATGGAGGATGACTTCAGGACCGAAGCAACCTATTGACTAGTATAACTTGGCTTGTATGGTTATTGTCCAAAGAACAATCTAATATAGTCTCAACATATTCTATAGCACTGATAAGTGGTGAGTGAACTTAATAAATGAAAATGACAAACATTTGGCGTGTAAACTTCCGCAGTAGACGGGCCTGAGGGCAGTGAAGTGACGAGGAGGAAGATGAAAAGCATGACGTCATAAAGACTTTTTGGGAGGACCACGTGAGGTGATGTTGGTGTTTCAGAAACGATGGTTAGTGAGTCACATTTGGGCTTCTATAAGCTCCCAGGAAAGTGGCCTTCTTGAAAGTAAATAATATTGCGTTTCGACGTTTCAGCTCTCCTGCACAAGATCGTGTTTGTTGAACGTGTGTTGTAAAGTTAAAAGCCTCCTAGCTCCGAGCCAACAACTAAAAACTTCACCATTTTTCCACAATTGAAAAAAAGTGAATTTTATTCAATTTTTACCCATTTTTTTATTTTTGAAATTAATATAATTACATTTTATAATGTAAAAGAAACTAGTCAAAAATTAATTCTACGTTTCCGGAATTCTTTTTAGTCTTCAATGAATAAAAAGCAGACAAACGCTGAACAACTTTAATCTAATCTATTCAAAGAAGTTGTAAAGCGCTTTTTAGAATTTTGTTCAAAGGCGCTCCCATGAAAACGGTCTTACTCGCTGTGGGCCACTAGGTGACTAAGTCACCCTAGGACGACCTAAACGACAGAGACATTCGAAAACAGATGTCCCATTCAATCACTAAGTCATAAGACCTCCACAACAGCCCCAGTGAGCACAAGCGATCAATCAATATATTGTGATCAAGAGTGTCGAGGATGCTGACAAGTCTAGTGAAGTTAGAATTGAAGCAGTTTTGTCATCACAGCCTTGATACACACCATCAAGAACGTGAAGAAGGGCTGTTTCAGTGGAATGGTTGGGTCGATATGCAGATTGATGACTGGTGTGATTTTGGTTGTTGGTGATTTGTGTTTGAAAATACATTAGAATAGCTCTTTCAATGATTTTGGAAATAGTTGGAAGGTTTGATATTGGTCTGTAGTTAGATGGAGAAGTGGAATAGAGGTTGGCTTCTTTTGAAAGTGGAGTGATTTGGGCTGTTTTGTACATGTTGGTGAAATGTCCTTCTCGAATGAACGTACAATTAGTAATAGCACACAGTCCGCCAACTAAGCTGCCTCAGAGGCGCTAGGAATTGAAAGCTTATTGAAATGGCAATATATATCGAAAAGGGTTGGAAAGTTGAATTGATTAAGTCTCTATTGGTTATTATTTAATGCCATCCAAACTCCAAATAACACAGAAAGCTTTCAACATTTTCACTTTCTATTGAAAAAATCATCTGAATTTTTCAATAAGTCAAAACGTTGAGTGTTGTTTCTCAAGTTACCCTTGAAAGTTCTATGGACAATGCTGTGATGGTTACAGGTGGATAGTTCAAGCCGGGCAGATTTCTTATTGGCCAGAGGACATTGCGAAGCCAATAAAAGCCCCCTCGATTGATTCTCACTGGGCTCAATAACTTTATGTTTGTACAAACACCATGTGTACATTCGAGGGCGGTTTGACCACGGCCAGAGAGTTGAGTGTTTGAGGGATTGTCAGCATCATTTTTTTAAATTTTTTTTCTCCGGCATTTCAGTTGACACTAAGATGACGATGTCGTTGGCGCCATTGTATATCTATTTTTATGGCTTTATAGTTGGGGTTCAAAGAGAACTTTCAAGAAGGACCACCGCATAACTCTAAGACGGCGTCAGTTCTTTACTTGAGCCGCCGCTTTTTACAACCCATACTTAAACTTAGTCGGGAATTGAACCCTAAACCTCATGGTTCAAAGAAGGCTTGCTAACCATTACGCTACAAGCACTGATTGTTCCTCGACTCAATACTTTTCTACTTTTTATAATCCAATCAATGGACTTATATGTCGCTTGAAAGCTTTCAGAGAGAAGCACTGTTTTCTATGCAAACAGGTGACTGTTTGGATTTGAAACGAGGATTTTTTACGATTGTGTCCCGAACACCTTGTCGCCCTGGCATGGATGGAGTCTGCCTTCACTTCTCCCACTTAAAAACCACTCGACCATCTTGACTTTGTGCATTAATAACGCACAATGTTTTTTTCTAGCCTCGAAACTCTACGGGGTTAATGACACTGTAATAATATTCGTGTTTGTATTGTATTTTTATTGTATTTGTATTGTATTGTAATGTTTGCTTTGGAAGTTCAGTTCGATAAGTTGAGAAGGCATTTCTGGCCTGTGCAAACAACGTTGTGTTACCCCAATCGGATAGCTATCTTTAGCGTCGGCTATACTCAGACCCACTGGCCTTTGTTTTACCTCTTCTGTCTACAAGTTGAAGCACCCCTCAAAATCATCAACTCCACCACCTCGCCTCCATTCGCACACTCCATGGCAACCTTTGACGTCATGTTGTTCTTCCTCTTCCTTCTCGTCACTTGCCTCCTCTCCAGCCTGTCTGTTGACTCTCTCCCACGTGAGTGGTTTGACACTCTCGTAACCTCCCTCTCTTTCTTTTTCCTCTTTTTTGGACCCATCCTATCATATCTATCTTTTCTTCCAACCCCTCTAATCTATACATCTGCAATCATTTCTTTTGAGCCTACAATCTATAACCTCCACATCCCACAGACCCACATCCATGCAACCCGATTAGTTATAATCTCTTATCATATCACCTCCCTTACCCATCATTCCCTCATCAGCTGCAGCCGATGCTTCAGACGACTCAGCTTCCAAGCTGCCAGCTTGCAGCAACTGCACCAGCAACGCTGCACTGAGTTGTCAAGGAACGTACGAGGGGATTGAGCAAGGAGACAGCTGCTTGTGCACTCATCACCTCCTCTCCTGCCTCTCTCCCCAAGTCCAAGTTGAAAGAAGCTCTCAGTGAAAAAGGCTTTAATTTTTTCTTAATAATTTTTTTAATTTCAGTCACCCCTGTGCCCCGAAGGAAAGACATGTGTACAGGTGCCGATCGACTGCACTTTCGTGGGATGCAACCTAACCACTGCTGCATGCCGGAAAAGTGTGTTTTATGTTGTACAACATAACACAATACAATACAATACAATACAATACAATACAATACAATACAATACAATACAATACAATACAATACAATACAATACAATACAATACAATACAATACAATACAATACAATACAATACAATACAATACAATACAATACAATACAATACAATACAATACAATACAATACAATACCATACAATACAATACAATACAATACAATACAATACAATATAATACAATACAATATAATACAATACAATACAATACAATATAATACAATGCATTTCAGTACAATACAATATAAAACAATACAATACAATACAATACACGAAAATACAATACAATACAATACAAATACGACTATTACTATAGTGGCATTAACCACGTAGAGTTTCGAGGCCCTTGTAAATGTCTTTCTTAAGATGTTTTATGCCATTTTTTCATATCTCCGATGATGGATTCACATCCCACCTCTTTTACAACGCCTTTTGATGCTCTGTTTCTTTCTAGCGTTCTTCCTCGCCAACCTCCTACAGACGAAACCCCTTCAAAGTCTGACGTCATTAAGATACGTGTGAAACGCTGGTGGGGTAGAAAAGTAAGTTTACTAACATTGCTTTGTAAAAATGATTAATTAAATATTGAATAAAAGTTAATTAATATTTAATTCACAGAATTATTAACGCGTCTTTTTTCTACTTCGATTAGAGAAAGTACCGCAGACGCAGCAGAGGGTGGTTTGGATTTGGCAGACGCTAAATTCAAAAAGACTTTCCAGCGGGAACATTGAGATCACATGCCTTTGAAACATGACGAAGAAAATGATCAATTTTGTTTTTTTTAACTCAAAAAATATTTTTTTCTTTATTTTGAATCAAAATTATTTTGAAAATAAACTTTTTTCATATCGTTTCTTACTTTTAATACTTCGTTATTTTTTATCAATCAAAGTCCGCCAGAATATGTGGTGTTGAAAAGACAAAATTATTCTTAAAATCGATTTTAAATGACTGTTCCAATAACTGAAGTCATTTTTTGACTTGAAGCTTGAGTGTTACATCCCGCCTCAACACAACCTCCATCAGCGCAACGTCTGATAAGTGAGTTCTCGAAGCTTTATGACGTCATAAAGTCTTTGCAAATGTAGTTTTCAACCATTTGCTTTTGTTGTAATTTACAGTTTCAAACGACCATTGTAACGACGAAGTTACATTGTGATGGAGGAGTTACATCGGGATGATAAATTTCAACGTAATGGTAAGATTACGTTATGGTTTAAATCCATATCACACCATAAATGAGCTGCCTGATTCCTTTTCAGTTTAAAGTTTCTTTTCATGTATTTTGGTGTTTTTTTTATAATTCAGTAATTTATACAAGGCTTATTAAAAAAACAATTAATCGCAATTAATCAACTAATTAATTAAAGTTTAGTTGGTTCACAACGCCCTCTAGCGACTGTTCAATACTAAGTCATTTATATGCTATGAAAAAAACTCTAATATGAAGAGAATTTCAATATGCATAAAAAATTCATTTGTTTTTTTCTGTTTTTTCAGTCACAGAATAAAATTTATACACCTTATAAGCTCTCATCTGAGATTGCTTGACGCTGTTCAGAACCATCACTTTCTGGAAAATTCACCTGATATCTCTGGAATTGTCTATCTCAGCATTGCACAAAATATATTATAGAAAATAAAATAAAATATATCTCTGAAAATGTTATTAACCCTCCTGACCAACTTATAAAGAAGATTCGATACACCGCTTGGGCATGGTGCTTATCAGTAACGGTTCTCCCAAGAAATGCATACTTTCTGCGTTATACAATCTAATCAATGCATTCATAAAATGCCTGAAAGTTATTAAAAAAAACTTTTTATGCAAATATATGATTGCTTGGAGGTTTGGTTTGATCTAATTTAATCCAATCGAGACATTTGTAACGCGCCTTTTACCACTATGTTCAAAGACGCTCCTATGGAAGCGGCTTTACTCGCTGTGGATTCCTAGAGGAGTTGAGAAGACATTCCAGGCCTGTGCGAACAATTTTGTTATCTCAATCGATCAACTTTCCGAAGAGTTAGGCCTACTTCAATCCATCTTTTTGTTTCAACTTTATTGCTTAAATAGCCTCAGGCAAACCTCACACCAAGTAAATCCTCCCTTCCACAAACACTCGCCACTTCGTCTTCATTAGCACACTCCATGGAAACATGTGACGTCATGTCGTCTACAAGTCCTCAAGCAGGTATGCAGACGACTCGTAGAAAAGAAACTTGTACATAAGTCAAAAACACGCTTAAAAGAATTTAATTTATAAAAATACTTTAATGGTTATTATTGAGGCAAGTCCATACAAACGCTTCAATTTATTTTTTAAAAATTCTCGTATAACTTTTTAGCTGACTTCACCTTTGTAAAAACAGACTTTTAAAGTTATTTATGCATTTCCACTTTTATTTTCAATAGATTCATGAATGGGAAAAAAATTTTATAAAACGAAAAAAAAATTGAAATTAAAAATATTTTGCTAGGCTCAAGCGAGCTTCTTGGTCATGTATGGTCCTTCCAGCTCGTAACCAATCTTGCGGTAGTAGTTTCTGGTTCCCACACCTGATTGGATGAACAAGCTTTAGGCCACGCCCAACTATCATTTCTTTAACTAATAACTCCCTTAACCAATTCTCCTTTTTCTTCTTCTCTCACATACTCACCCCACAAACACATTTACC
Organism: Branchellion lobata; assembly: GCA_947562095.1. Lineage (NCBI taxonomy): Eukaryota > Metazoa > Annelida > Clitellata > Hirudinida > Piscicolidae > Branchellion > Branchellion lobata. The sequence continues at coordinate 5,365,576 of OX387252.1, read as the reverse complement.
CCCTACCAGCCAATCACGATAACCACAACACAACAATTTCCTCCTCCAACGAGAATAAACTCTCAAAAAACCAACCTTTTTCACTAGCCACCCACACCCATCCACTAGCCACCCACACCCATCCACTAGCCACCCACACCCATCCACTAGCCACCCACACCCATCCACTAGCCACCCACACCCATCCACTAGCCACCCACACCCATCCACTAGCCACCCACACCCATCCACTAGCCACCCACACCCATCCACTAGCCACCCACACCCATCCACTAGCCACCCACACCCATCCACTAGCCACCCACACCCATCCACTAGCCACCCACACCCATCCACTAGCCACCCACACCCATCCACTATCCACCCACACCTATCTAGCCCACCCACACCCATCCACTAGCCACCCACACCCATCCACTAGCCGCTCATACTTATCCAGCAGAGCCAAAGTTCACTCACACCCACCCACAAATCAGCCACACCTGTCCACAACACCCACCCGAAATGACAGCGATTTTGTTAGAGCCATGTTCACACAGGGCGATCCTCTCTGCCTCCTCCATCAGCAGCATGCCGAAGCCTTGGTGCTGAAACTTACTGGGGTCTCTGGAACTCACCGGCACCACGCTGCCGTACACGTGTAACTCACGCACTATCGAACACCCTCCCTTCAACTCTGGTCTGCGGTTGTGGCGTTTTGTTTAGAGGTACTTGTGGCTTTTAGTGCGGTGAGTTGGGAGGTTTGGGCGTTGTGATGTTTCAAAGACGGTGGTTTGTTTTTTAGATGATGGTGATGTCGACCATCACTATACTCCTTACTTCTAACTTCCACCACCTTTTCCTAACTCCTCCTAACTTCTCATTAGTTCTTCTACCTTCTAACTTTTCCTACTTCCTCCTAACTCCTTCTACCTCTTTCTAACTTCTATCTCCTCCTTACTCCTCTCAACTTCTCCTTACTCCTCTCAACTCCTCCTAACTCCTCACCACGACACCTGAAGGTCTCTTCAGAGCACTTCCGGAGCCTCAGCATGCCGATAAGGATATCTTGGCGGGGATCCTCATAAGACAAGAATGTCTCCCAGCCACCATTCCCCACGTACTCGCGCCGTATTAGCTCTACCTGTGTGGTGGTTGTTGTGTTGTGGTGGTTGTTGTGTTAGTGGTGGTTGTTGTGTTGTAGTGGTTTTTATGCTGTAGTGGTGTTGGTTATGGTGATGATGGTTGTGGTGATAATGATGATGATGGTTGTGATGATGATGATGATGGTTGTGGTGATGGTGATGGTGATGATGGCAAGCGTTCTCCCCATCCTCTTCATCAGCCTCATCATCCCACCGTCATCTTCTCTCACCACCATAAACCCACAAATCCCCTCCCCTTCCACCAATTCCCCTCCACCCCACCTCATAGGGCTTGATCTTGTTGTGTATCTCCTGGATGCCCACCTCTCGAGTCCTGATGTCCCTGCACTGGGTGCCCAGGTCACTCATGCGTTGCAGAGCCAGCTCCCTCAGATTGCCGTGGTCTACCCCACTTGACACCAGAGGCATCGGAATGTCCCTGTGGGGTGGATGGGTGAGGTTGGATGAAAGGTATAATGGGGATAGATGAAAGTGGATGGAGGGAATGGGAGTGAATGGTTGACGGGTGGATGGAAGAGCAAGATTGGACGGGATAAAAATGGTTGAAAAAATGGTGGGAAAAAATGAAGGAAAAATTGATGAATGAAAGAAGAAAGAATGGATGGATAAAAGAAAGATGAATAGATAGAAAAATAATGGATGGATAAAAAAATTATGGGTGGATGAAGAAATTATAGGTGGATAAAGAATGGAGAGATGGAGGACCGTTGGACGCGGTAGATCCTCATCCAGGGGGGAACGAGGGCAAGAATGCGAGCCACTAGGTCGACCAACACGTTGGGAGGATAGCTCTTGTAACGACCAGTCTTCCACAATTCGTACAAGCCTTGGTGAAGAGGAGGAGGAGAAAGATGATGGTGGGAGTGGAGTGAGAAGAAGGAGAAAGATAATGGTGGTGGTGGAGTGAGGAAGAGGAAAAGGATGACGGTGGTTGTGTGGTGATTGTTGTGCGGTGGTGAAAAAGAGGATGCTAATGATGGTGGTGTAGTATTTGTTGCGTGGTGATGAAAGTGAGAAAAATGATGATGATGGTGATGTATGGGTCAAGCAGCAGCAAGAGCAGCAGCATCAGCAGCAGCAGCAGCAGCAACAACAACAGCAGCAACAGCAGCGGCAACAGACCGGTGCCCCTGATCACCAGGGTGGGGTAGAGTTTCATGCCGTCTGGTCGGAAGTCGGGATTTTCAAAAAACTCCTGTAGTGCGCCATGCAGGTAAGTGTCGAGTTGTGATTGAAAGACCCCAACCACTCTACCCCACCCCATCCCCCCTCCACTCCATCCACCTATTCCCCCTTGCTCACTCTCTCCACCCCCTTTACTCCATCCACCTTCTCCACTCCATCTCCCCCCCCCCTCCACTCCATCCTTCCGCCTCCACTCTACCCCCCCCCCTCCACTCCATCCCTCCCCCCCTCCACTCTATCCCCCTCCTTCAATCCATCTCCCCCCCCCCCCCTCCACTCCATCTCCCCCCCTCCACCCACCACGAACTGCTCGATGTCCCTTTCGAGGGGTACGTTGGGGAGGTTGGGCATCATGTGACTCACCACCTTGAAGCCAGCGTCCTTCGACATTCGGAACGACTCACATGTCGCCTTTACAGTGTGCCCTCTGTGGGTGGGTGAATGTGTGGGCGAATGGGTGGGTGAGTGTGTGGGTGAATGGATGGGTGAATGTGTGGGTGAATGTGTGAGTGAATGTGTGGGTGAGTGGGTGGGTGAATGTGTGGGTGAATGTGTGAGTGAATGTGTGAGTGAATGAGTGGGTGAATGTGTGAGTGAATGTGTGAGTGAATGTGTGGGTGAGTGGGTGGGTAAATGGGTGGGTGAATTTGTGGGTGAATGTGTGGGTGAATTTGTGGGTGAATGTGTGGGTGAATGTGTGGGTGAATGTGTGGGTGAATGTGTGGGTAAGTGTGGGTGAATGTGTGGGTGAGTGTGTGGAGGTTTGTGGAGGGAATGAATTAATGGAGAGGGTGAATTGAAGAGTTTGTATGTGTTCTTTGTAGTGGAGTAGAAGACTTTTAATTATTTCTTTAATTAAATGGCTATTTAATTGACCAATTAACGACCTATTAGTGTCTCTGGCAACGTCCTCATACACACTCTGCACTCCGATCTCCAACCTCGTGCAGCCGTAATTCAACATGTCTCTGCATGATAGTAACAATGGCAATAATAATGATAAGGAAATAATAAGTTTCATTATTATTATTATTATTATTGTTGTTGTTATTATTATTCTTACTGTTATTACTATTATTATTATTATTATTATTATTATTATTATTATTATTATTATTATTATTTTATTATTATTATTATTATTATTATTATTATTATTATTATTATTATTATTATTATTATTATTGATACTACAATTTTTCTTATAAAAGAGTAATAAAAGATTATTTTTCAAAGTAACAATGGCAAAAATGAATGAATCAGACGAGAGGTGTTTCTTGAGGCAGTAGTCGGGTCGTGTTTCTATGGTGATGCCAATGCACTTGGTATTGCTCCTCTCCGAGTACCTGTGGTGGTGTGGTGGTGTGGTGTGGTGGTGGTGTGGAGGTGTGGTGGTGGAGGTGTGGTGGTGTGATGTGGAGGTGTAAAGTGGTGTGGTGTGGAGGTGTGGTGGTGTGGTGTGGTGTGGTGGTGTGGTGTGGTGTGGTGGTGTGGTGTGATGGTGGTGTGGAGGTGTGGTGGTGGAGGTGTGGTGGTGTGGTGTGGAGGTGTAGAGTGGTGTGGTGTGGAGGTGTATAGTGATGTGGTGTGGTGTGGTGATGTGGTGTGGAGGTGTGGTGTGGTAGTGTGGTGTATTAGTGTGGAAGCGTGGTGTAATGGTGGTGTTGTGGTGTGATATAGCGTGGTGTGGTGTCTGTGGCGGTGTGGTGCCTGTGCTGAGGTGGTGATGACTCAATCAGCCAACCAAGCCTAATCAACTACAACCAACCACCCAACCACACCTACCCCCGGTACAATCTCTTCAATTCCCCATCAACTCCACAATCTTCACCAAATCCTCCAAACTCCATCCCCCCCCCCCCACTTGACAGCCTCGGAGACAGAGCCACTGGAGTGTCCGGAGAGGGCGTCGTGGAGGTTGCGGATGAAGTAGTCCCTGTACGAGTCGGACAAGGACATGAAGGTGCCTGGGAGAAAAGGGCTCTTAACAATAAGAATAATAAATATTGTTATTTAACTTTTAATATTGTAATTATTATTATTAGTTATATTATTATCATTAGTTATACTATTATTATTATTAGTTATATTATTCATATTAAAATAAGTCATAATATTATTATTATTCAACAGTTATAATATTCTTCAAGGAAAGGGTTCTTAACAATAAAAAAAATTATTATTATTTAACTTTTATTAATAGAATTATTATTATTAGTTATATTATTATCATTAGTTATACTATTATTATTATTAGTTATATTATTATCATTAGTTATACTATTATTATTATCAGCGATACTATTATTATTATTTATATCATTATTATTATTACTATTATTATTATTTAATAATTATAATATTCTTAAGCTCGCACCCCCCATCACTATGAATTCCACCTTGTCCACACTGTGCCCTAGTTGTTTGAGCTGCCAGTGTGGTGGTGGTGGTAGTGGTGAGTTATATAAATACAATAATAATAGAGATTATTATTATTCATTACATTGTAATTAATATATATATATATATATATATATATATATATATATATATATATATATATATATATATATATATATATATATATATATATATATATATATATATATATATATATATATATGATATTTATTATTTATTATTATTCATTACATTGTAATTATTAATTATATAAAAATCAAATAGTTTCAATGAATTTGATAACTATAATAATTATTAATGTAACTTCCATTACTATAATAATTATTATATTTTTATTATAATAATAATAAAAATAATTTTTTTTATTGGTATAATAATAATTATTACTATAATTGGATTAATTACAGTGTACCTGGTCAATGCGGTGCCTGGTCTGCAGGAAGGGGTCGTACCTGGCTCGTATGGCTCTCATTGAGGTCGGCTGTGGACGTGACATTGCTCTATTAACTTATTAAACTAATCTTAATTGGACATAGATAGCTTTTATTGATTAAAGGTAAGTAACTCCTGATTGAGGCTTAAGTAAATCTTTGATTAAATTAGATTAATTTGGTTAAAGCTATGGTGAAACCTCATATCCAGTGTACGATTGGGTGCTGTATTCAAAGTCTGAGTCGGGACCTCCTGGACAATACCTGGAATGTTCCAGAAGGTGATCATCATCATCATCATCATCATCATCATCATCATCATCTTCACCACCACATCACCATCCCCACCACACCACCACCACCACCACCACCACACCACCACCACCACCACCACCACCACCACCACCACCACCACCACCACCACCACCACCACCACCACCCTTACCACCACCACCACCACCACCACCCTTACCACCACCACCACCACCACCACCATCCCAACCACTACTACCACCACCACCTACACACAGATATTTCCAGTCATGGCGATGTGTGGGCATCGGTGGGGCTTGCTCATCAAGGCCACTATGGCTATCTGCAGTGACGACATTTTAAAAGTGAACATCAATTGTATTTAAATAATATTATTATATAATTATTCAACTAATCATTATTATATTATTATTCTACTTAAGTATTAAAAAATTTAATTATTTATATTTGTAATAGATTGATTTTCTAAAAGCTTGGTTAATTCAGGTTGTTGGACATTACTAAAGCATTGAATTGGTAAGTTTTTAAAATAAAATATCAATTTCCAAACATAATTTTAGTGTAACTATAATTTTTTTTTAATTTAAGAGTGAAGAAGTTCAAATAATTTAATTTTTGAATAAATAATTTTAAAATTTTATTATTTACTGCATACTCACTCCACTGGCTGTTCTGATGGGCTTGGCTTTTAGCTTTGGACCAAGAACCTAATAAATATTGAGCCCTTCTCGAGAAATTGAAAAAAAATATTCACGTTATTACATAAAACTATAAAATAATTATAAAATAAGAAAAAAAAGCAGTAAATGAAGCCCTTTTAATATGGAAAAGAGCAGACATTTTTGTATTGAGGAGGAATGGCAGCAATGATGTCGACGAGTTTTGGCTGGGTAGACAGGCCATGCTTGCTTGCTACTTTTGTTTTCAGTCTGATGAAAAAATTTGATACATTATACAGTTTATAAAGCAATTGGAAACTATTAGTGTATATAACTAATATGAGTTATAGGCAATAAATATTTGAAATTTATAGACATAAATTATTTTCATGGCTTTGACTTGTTAAGGTCGACGTCTGCTCCCGTCTGGTGTGCCTTGATGAGGTGTTTGATTATTTCAGAGGTAGTCAACAACATCAACTCCTCCTTACTCCGTGTTTCGCCTGACGTGAGATTGGTGGATTCAATTTTTTGTAGTAAACTATTTTTAAACTAAAAGTGTTCTATTCTTTCTTAAGGGATTTGCTATATAGGCTATTGCGAAATTCATGAAATGATAATGAAAACATTTAACGAAAGCAAGTGAAAAAAACAACGTTTTACCTTTTTGACGGTTTTTGACCATTTTTATAAAATAAGTTTAACTATCAAGAAATACTAGATAGACATGTGGATGTTGAAATCCGAGCGTTAACCTATACTCGCTTTTCCAATTGAAAACATATTTGGTTAATAATTATAATTTGTTCCAAATAATCTATGAAAAATAATTTATTTTTACACTATTTTTTATTATTATTGAAAGCAAAATGAATTGTAAATTGTAAGTGTAATTGCAATGTAACGACTCCTGTATCGTTTTCGCTGCTCTCGCTTCTATGCTTGTGTTCGCTTTGTTGAGAGTTTTTAATCATTTTGGAGTGATCTAAAATTTTATAAAATTGTTAACCTAATTTTTTTAATTCAAAATTACAAAATACTTTTTGCAAACTTCACTCTACAAAGTGTGGAGATTATTGGACAATTTTGAAATAACTATAATCCAAGTTGTTTTCTGTGTGACAAAAGATCAATTCCCACCAAAACTCCAACTGACCCACCAAAACAAAAATGGATTCGGAACCAGCTAACCATAGGCTACGAGGGACGGAAGAAAAGCCAAGAAGTGGCTTAGATGATGAAGAAGCCGACATTGATGAGTCTATCGTCAGTGGAGGTTGGTCAAAAAATAACGAAAAAGCTATTTTTGTTTTAGATTGTAGTTCAAGTTTCAGTAGAATGTGTTTAAATTGGTTCAAATTGTAGCAAAGTGAATCGCAACTCGGCAGGATTGGAAGGTGCGGCATTTCAGAGTCGTCTGCCCTTTGACCGCCTCTCTACCACTGAGGCTTCATGCTTCCCCGAAGTCGCCCAAGGATCGCCTCACACTCAAAAACTCTTCCTCTACATCAGAAACAAACTGGTAAGATTGTACTCAATTTTTTTTCATGAGTACTGATAATTTTTTACTGAAATTAAAATTTGAAACTTAAATAAAAATGAATCGCTTGGAAAAAAGTTTTTTTGCAGTCTAGAATTATGATTCTATTGGTATTTAACCCTGAAAAGCTGATAGGTTCAATTATTTTCTTTGTACTACAACTAATATATATATATATATATATATATATATATATATATATATATATATATATATATATATATAATTTTCTATATTTATTTTAATTTGATAAATAATATTTATTTATTCACTTGCAGTTGCTGCTGTGGCTGGAGAATTGTCAGGTGCAGTTGACTTTTAAGCATGCCATCTCGCAGATCGAGCCCCCATACAACAGTGGGCAACATTATAAAACAAATGAAAGAACGTTGAACAATTGTTTTTAATTTTTTTTTTCACTTGAACTAATTCATATATTATAACTCTTTAGTTTCCATGATTATATTTAAATATACTATATATAAATTCATACATTTTCATCTACCTACAACACATGCACTGCACCTAGCTCATGTGTAACCTCACAGGTGATGGTCCCTTTGTGATGCGTGTGTTTGCCTACCTGGAGCGCCATGGTCTCATCAACTTTGGGGTGTACCAGTGTCTCGAGCCACCCCCTTGTGAGTCATCACCCCATTAAACACCCCTCCTGTGAGTCATCACCACATTAAAAACCTCCTTGTGAGTCACCACCACATTAGCCACCCTCCTGTGAGTCATCACCACATTAAACAGCCCTCTTGTAAGTTACCACCCTATCAGACACCTCTTATGAGTCATCACCACATTAAACACCCTTTTGTGAGCACCATTTACCACCCCATTAAATACTTTTTCAATTCTTTCCATAAAACACGTTTCATAACTTCCACCTGATAAAACATCACTTAAAACACTTCTCCCCCCCCCCCCCCCCCACTCACCATAAAAAAAAACAATTCACTCACCTTTCAAAAAACACCCACCTTTCTTATAAAATATCCACCCCCCTTACAAAACACCCACCCTCTTCCTCATAAAACACCCACCCTCTTCTTCACAAAACACCCAGCTCGTAAGACGGGTCGGGTGATAGTGATTGGGGCGGGCATAGCAGGCCTCACAGCAGCTAGACAACTCTCCTCCTTTGGCATGGAGGTGCTCGTGCTAGAAGCCAGGGTCGGTGTTGCTGCTCTTGTTGCTGCTTTTTCTGCTGCTGCTCTTGTTGCTGCTTTTTCCGCTGCTATTGTTGTTGCTGCTTTTTCTGCTGCTGTTGTTGTTGCTGCTTTTTCTGCTGCTGTTGTTGTTGCTGCTTTTTCTGCTGTTGTTGTTGTGTTGTTGTTGCTGTAGTGTTGTGGTGTTGTTGTGGTTGTTCATGTTGCTGTTGTTGTTAATCAATCCTTCACTCAACGTCATCACCACACACCACACCAACCTACACTACACACACCACCACACCAATCCACCATGCACACACCACCCCCACCACTTTGCCACACATACCACCACTGCACACCACATCACATATACCACCATTGTACACCACTGCACACCACACATCACCACACACCACAGGACAGGGTGGGAGGGAGGATAGCGACCTTCAAGAAAAACAATTACGTGGCAGATCTTGGAGCCATGGTCGTCACTGGACTAGGTGCCATTCTAAAATAATTATAATACTAATTATTATTATTATTTTTTTATTTATTTATTTTATTATTATTACTATTACTATTATTATTATTATTATTATTATTATTATTATTATTATTATTATTATTATTATTACTATCATATTACTCTGGGCCTGCTGTTACTGCATAAGCATAATGATGATGATGATAATAATAATAATAATAATAATAATAATAATAATAATAATAATAATAATAATAATAATAATAATAATAATAATAATAATATTTATAATAATATAACAATAATAATAGTTTATTTTTTAGGGTTACGTTGGTTGTTGTTTTTGAATTTTTATTAATCATTATTATAATAATTCAAAATAATTCTTTGTTTTATAAATAATAATATTATTTTAACCTTTACTCCAAACGTGGCGACCGACAGGGGGCAATCCGCTGATGATCTTGAACAAGCAGGTGAACATGGTGCTGCACAAGATCAAACAAAAGTGTCCTCTCTACGAGAGCAATGGAAACATCGTGTGTGGTGGTGGTGGTGGTGGTGGTGGTGGTGAGAAAAAGGAGGAGGAGGTGGATGATGCTGATGAAGATGATGATGATAATGTTGATGCAAACCACCACAGGTGCCGAAGGACAAGGATGAGATGATAGAGAAGGAGTTCAACAAGTGAGTTGCTTGACAACATCCCGCCACAACCACTTCCAAAACTCTCATCCTACCACGCCATAAAAACAATACTAAACCCTTACCATCACAACCACAAGAAACCCCCAAACCATCTTCTACACCACACCCCATACTCCCACCACATTACACCCTCCCACCACACCACACCCTCCCACCACACCACACCCTCCCACCACACCACACCCTCCCACCACACCACACCCTCCCACCACACCACACCCTCCCACCACATTACACCCTCCCACCACACCACACCCTCCCACCACATTACACCCTCCCACCACACCACACCCTCCCACCACACCACACCCTCCCACCAAACCACATTTTCCCACCACATCACACCATCCCATGACACCACTTTTTCCCACCACACCACATCCTCCCACCTCACCACACCCTCCCATGACACCACACAGACTGCTCGAGGCGACGTCGTACATGTCACACCAGATGGACGTGGAGCACTGCAACAACAACAAGCCCATCTCCCTTGGAGACGCCCTCGAGTTCATCATCAAGTTTGTGTCCAGCTGTTGTTGTGCTGTTGTTGTGCTGTTGTTGTGCTGTTGTTGAGCTGTTGAGCTGTTGTTGGGCTGTTGTTGTGCTGTTGTTGTGCTGTTGTTGAGTTTTTGTGGTGTTGTTGTGCTGTTGTTGAGCTGTTGAGCTGTTGTTGGGCTGTTGTTGTGGTGTTGTTGTAGTTGTGCTGCTGTTGGGCTGTTGTTGTGCTGTTTTTTTGCCGTTGTTGTGCTGTTGTTGTGGTTGTCATTGGGTACCCTCGAGTTCATCTTCAGCTGCTGAGGCAGCAACAACAAGTACCCACTCGAGCTATATTCTCCACCACCCATTCCACCAAATATTTCCACTATCCTTCCATCATCCATTTCCACCACTAGTCATCAATTTTGATCTTTCTCCATCCATTTTTTTTCCATCTCCCCCTTCCTCCCTCCCACCACAGACTGCAAGAGAAGCACGTGAGAGAGGTGAAGTGTCGACACCACAAGAACATCACCGAACTACAAACCAAACTTCTAAACAACCACCAACAAGTGATTTAATTCTCCTCTTCAGCGCTATATAAATCTTTCCAGTCAATATGACTCAATGCAGTATGAACGTTTATGATCAAAGTAACGTTCTGTTCAATTCACTCAATCACGCCACGCTATGCTACACCATACTACACCCAACTACACCATACTACATCCAACTACACCATACTACATCCAACCACACCATACTACACCCAACCACACCATACTACACCCAACCACACCATACTACACCCAACTACACCATACTACACCCAACCACACCATACTACACCCAACCACACCATACTACACCCAACCATACCATACTACATTCAACCACACACACACACCAACCCAATTATACACACACACATACCACACAAACCCAACCATACACATACCACACAAACCCAACCATACACATACCACACAAACCCAACCATACACGCACACAAACCCAACCATACACATACCACACGAACCCAACCATACACATACCACACAAACCCAACCATACACGCACACAAACCCAACCATACACATACCACACGAACCCAACCATGCACATACCACACGAACCCAACCATACACATACCACACAAACCCAACCATACACATACCACACAAACCCAACCACACACATACCACACAAACCCTACCATACACATACCACACAAACCCAACCATACACATACCACACAAACCCAACCATACACATACCACACAAACCCAACCATACACATACCACACAAACCCAACCATGCACATACCACACAAACCCAACCGTACACATACCACACAAACCCAACCATACACATACCACACACACCAACCCAACCATGCACACACACCAACCCAACTATGCACACACACAAACCCAACCATACACACACACCTACCCAACCATACACACACACAAACCCAACCATACACATACCACACAAACCCAACCATACACATACCACACAAACCCAACCATACACATACCACACAAACCCAACCATGCACATACCACACAAACCCAACTATACACGCACACAAACCCAACCATACACATACCACACAAACCCAACCATACACATACCACACAAACCCAACCATACACATACCACACAAACCCAACTATACACGCACACAAACCCAACCATACACATACCACACAAACCCAACCATGCACATACCACACAAACCCAACCATGCACATACCACACAAACCCAACCATGCACATACCACACAAACCCAACCATGCACATACCACACAAACCCAACCATGCACATACCACACAAACCCAACCATGCACATACCACACAAACCCAACCATGCACATACCACACAAACCCAACCATACACATACCACACAAACCCAACCATACACATACCACACAAACCCAACCATGCACATACCACACAAACCCAACCATGCACATACCACACAAACCCAACCATGCACATACCACACAAACCCAACCATGCACATACCACACAAACCCAACCATACACGCACACAAACCCAACCATACACATACCACACAAACCCAACCATACACATACCACACAAACCCAACCATACACATACCACACAAACCCAACCATACACATACCACACAAACCCAACCATGCACATACCACACAAACCCAACCATGCACATACCACACAAACCCAACCATACACATACCACACAAACCCAACCGTACACATACCACACACAAACCCAACCATACACATACCACACAAACCCAACCATACACATACCACACACAAACCCAACCATACACATACCACACAAACCCAACCATACACATACCACACAAACCCAACCATACACGTACCACACAAACCCAACTACACAATGTTCCTATTCCTCTCCTTCCAGTTGAAGGCTCAGATGGCGGAGGTGGTGCGTCTGGAAGGCGTTTGGAGGGCTGTCTCGGACAGCACCACCACCATTCGTGACGTCACCAGCGACTTCAACGTCAGAAGCAAGCACCGAGACTTGGTCGCCGCTTGCAGGGTTCGTCTGCTTCTCACGTGCACTTGTTTACGTACACACACACACACACACACACACACACACACACACACACCCACACACACACACACACACACACACACACACACAAACACACACACACACACACACACACAGGAGAGAGATCGGTTGCAGGCGCAGCAGAGGGAGATAAAGGAACGACTGCAGGAACTTGAAGCCAACCCTCCATGGTGATCTCCTTATTTCTTTGTTATCTTATTTACTTATTTTCCATTTTATTATTATTGTTGTTATTATTTATTTTTTATTATAATTGTAAAATAATTTTTCTTCCAATGATGACCTTCAGCACCACCACCACTACCACCACAGTGACGTGTACCTCTCTTCACGTGACCGACAGATTCTGGACTGGCATTGTGCCAACTTGGAGTTCGCCAACGCCACGCCCCTTTCGACGCTGTCACTCAAGCACTGGGACCAGGACGATGACTTTGAGTTCACTGGCAACCACCTCACTGGTGGGTGGAAAGGATGGGGGGAAATGAGGTGGTTTGGGTGGGAAATGGGGGATGGGTAAGGGGTGCATGGAGCAGTTTGGGGGAAGTGGGGTGGGGGTTCGGTGGTTTTGTGACGTTTTGATGTTGTCTAGAGGAAGAATGTAGGAATGGAGAGATGGGAAGTTGACTGGTGGATGGGGTGGACGAAGGGGGCATGAAATTGAATTGGTGGGTTGGGGTGCAGAGTGGCATGAATGGATCCATGAGTGGGTGTGTTCAGAGTAGTAAGAGTGAAACGCGTGAGGAAGATGTGTCTAGTCCAATCAGTACATTTGTTACTTTCTTTCAACACTTTGTTCAAAGGCGCTTAATGCGCCATGGTGAAAGGGTGAATGCTGAACCTTGAAGCGCCTCCCTAACCCAACCACAGTAAGGAACGGTTACTCGTGTGTTCCGGTGGCCTTGTCCGAGGGACTCAACATTAAACTCACCTCCGCAGTGCGACACATCAAGTACTCCGACACTGGTGGGTGGGTGGTGGGTTGGCATGGTGGGTGGGTGGGGGGTGGGCATGGTGGGTGGGTGGGGGATGGGCATGGGCATGGTGGGAGGGTGGGGGATGGGCATGGTGGGAGGGTGGGGGATGGGCATGGTGGGAGGGTGGGGGATGGGCATGGTGGGTGGGTGGGTGAAGAATGAGTGTCGTGGGTGAGGATAAACAAAAACACACACACAGGCGTGGAAGTGACGACGACTCACGCACGCACCAACACACACAAGAGCACCTATGTGGCTGATGCAGTCCTCGTCACTCTGCCCCTCGGAGTCCTCAAAGAGAGCCTCAAGGTTTTTTTTTCTTTTTTTTTCTTCTTATTTTTTTTCTTTTTTTTCTTTTCATTATTTTCTTTCTTTTTTTCATACCTTCTTTTTTTCCGTAATTTTTTTATAATTTATTTTTTTTCCATAACGTTACATTGGTTCATAATATGTTTTGTTCGTGCTGCATTCTTTTCTCGAAATCCTTTTATGATTTTTATTTTTTTATTTTTTTTATTTTTATAACGTTAACTTTCCAGGTGAATGGAGTGAACAGCATCCAGTTCTCTCCTCCTTTACCCACCTGGAAGACCAACACCATAGAAAAACTTGGATTCGGCAACCTGAACAAGGTGGGTAGTGGATGGATGGATGGATGGATGGATGGATGGATGGATGGATGGATGGATGGATGGATGGATGGATGGATTGATGGATGGATGGATGGATGGATGGATGGATGGATGGATGGATGGATTGATGGATGGATTGATGGATTGATGGATGGATGAGTGGGGGAAGGGAAGAGTTGGGAAGAAACCATCGTTTGATGAGTGTAAGCTTGCACGAATGAATATGTGGAAGCATACATGTATTTAGAGATGAGTAGATAAATGAAAAAACAATAAATCAATTCTGACCACTCACGTAAACACACACGCACAAACCACAGGTGGTCTTATGCTTCGACCGGGTCTTTTGGGACCCCCACACCAACCTCTTTGGTCACGTGGGATCGACCACGGCCTCCCGGGGCGAGCTTTTCCTCTTCTGGAACTTCTACAAGGCGCCTGTGCTGCTGGCACTGATGGCCGGGGAGGCTGCCTTGGTGATGGAGTCGGTCAGCGATGACGTCATCATCGGCAGGTGCATCGCCGTGCTCCGCAAGATCTTCGGACATAACAATGTGCCCCAGGTGGGTGGGAAGAGGGGGATTTGTTTTGGTGGGGAAGGGGGGGAGGAGGGGAGGGTTGATTTGTTGGCGGGGGTGTTGGGTTGTTGAGGTTGTTGGTGGGCATGTGTAGGATTTGAATCTAAGTTCTTCACGTCGAGACTCGAAAACTTTGATTTCTCATACCCTTCCACCAGCCCAACCACTACTTTTTCATCGCCCAATCACTTACCCATCCACCACTGAACTATCCCTTCTCCCATCCCTCCCATAGCCCAAGGAGGCAGTGGCAACCCGATGGCGCTCAGACCCCTGGTCTCGAGGCTCGTACTCATACGTGGCCACTGAGTCGTCAGGCAGCGACTACGAAGTCATGGCCTCTCCCGTCAGCTACCAGCCCCCTGATCATCCACCCAACCATCCCCTTCCTTCTCCCAGGGTCTTCTTCGCAGGCGAACACACCATCCGCAACTACCCGGCCACCGTCCACGGCGCTTTTCTCTCGGGTCTCCGTGAGGCTGCCAGCATCTCCAACCAGTTCCTCGGTGCTCCGTATGCTCTGCCCCACAACAACAATAACCACGTGACTCAACAAACCACCACCAATCACCAGTCACCCTCCAACAACGCCCCCCTCAACAACAACCCTCTCAACCTTCCTAACAACAACAACGCTACACTGTCTACAAACATCAATGTGCCTTCCGTCAATGCATCCAACCCGCTCGTCAATCCTCCCACCAATCCTCTCAATCCACCCCAACCCATCCACCTCCAAGCCACTCAACCCCCATTCAACCACCCACCCACCCCAACCATCCCCACAAACATGGCCTCTGGTGATGGTGCTTACAGACCTAACTCCGGCTACAACAACAATGTCAACATCAACAGCAACAACACCAACAATGGTGGTCTCAAGTATGACGTCAACAACCCCTTCAACTTTTATTTCAACAGCACCACCAACAACAACAACAATAATAATAGTATTAATAACATCAATATCAATAATAACAATAATAATAATAATTTGCAATCTTCTCCCATGCCTCTTATTATTGCGCCCTGTGATACTAGTGATCTTTCAGGCAACAACAACAACAACAATAGTGCCATGTATGGCAACGGTAACTATGGAAACGTTGCCAGCGTTCCTAGCAACGTTGATGATGACTGTTGCATTGACCTTAGTTCTTCATCTTCCTCCCTTCTCACCCAAACGAGCCACCATAACAACAACAACACCACCATGGCTACTATAATTACTAACAAAAGCAACACTACTACCACTATTAACAACAACAATGCTACTACTATCATCACCAACATTAGCAACAGCAATACCACTAACAACAGCAACCTTAGCAACGTCGTTGTGAACAGCAGTGATGTTGTACGGAGTGGTGAGGTTGGGGGTGTTGTGGGGGGCACGCTGGCGGGAGGGGGTGTTGATCTGCTATCCACTGCTCCCCTTGAAACTGTCATTGTTTCAGAAGCCGGTGGGTGAATGGGTGGGTGGATGGGTGGGTGAGATATGGGAATATGATGGATGGAGGGTTGGATGAATGAATGAATGAACGGATAAGAAAGGTGGATGACGGGATAAATGAATTATAGATGGGAAAATGGATGAAGGTTAGAAATTATTCACTTAATGAAAACTTATCGGATGATTGCTAATTCAACCAAAAGGAGTTTCAATGGAGGTGTCTACAGAAGCGAAACAGTAGACAGTCCAGAGAAGCTCCTCATCATCATCTTTTTGTTTTTCTATTTTTCCTCTTCTTCTTCCTCTTCATCTCTCCCCTAAGTCTTGTGAATGAATTTGTGAGAGTTAAAACAGTTTTCTTTATTTTTCCACTTCCAATTCATGTTCGTATTCATTGTTCGTACTCAACCAAACCAATCCGTCTCAATTTATCAAAAGGTGTAGTTAGCAAGTTTTATTATAGTCTTTTTTAGATCGAGTTCAGGCATACGCTGTTACAAAAACACGTTGAATAATCGAACTAAAAAAGAAAACATTAAAATATACGAGAACAGAAATTTGATACAATTTTTATAAGATCACAGTACAGGAATCGATCTTCAGCGCTATAAAAAGGGCTAGATTGAAGTCGGCTAGAGCAGCCTAACTTATTCTATATGGAAATAGATTAGAATGGATTAAATTATGTTGAAGTATCTCATATTAATCAGTCTAGTTCTGATTAAGGTGAATCACGTTTTTTAGATAAATGCAAAATATCAAAGATGAGTGTAAAAAAACGAGAGTTGAGTGTCTAATCTGATCTAGTCAAAACATTTGCAGATCGTCTTTCAGCATTCTCTTCAAAAGACGTTTTCACTCGTTGCTGGTCTACGAGGCGACTGAGTCACTCAGGCACGGCGTCTGCTTCTTACTTGAGCTGCCGCTTCGGAAACTAAGCCCGTTCACGCTCTACAACGAAACGCTTACCATTATGCCACAAGCACAGAGCTCTAAGAAAATCATTTGTATAGCTCTGGGTCCACACTGTTCAAGAGAGCTCTGCTACAAACTATCCAAACAACAAAGCTTTAAGAGCTTTACGATAACAGAATAGAAAAGTTACAGAAATGCTGAAAACATGTTTAAAAAAAAGTGAAAAGTTAGATCAATGCCATTTTAAACAAAACCGTACTTTTTAGCGTTTCTAGAGTATGACTGGACTTGATTTAATGAAGACAATAAACAAACAGAAAGAAGTAGTGCACGGCAGAAAAGTGTGGGAAGACCCTATCAAATAATCGATCTTGTGGATACGGGACAAGATCAAAGAGAGGGTGGTGGTGCAAAATGGCTCGCTTAACGACACCCACTTGAGAGTTCTGTTGTGTCATTGGAAGCTTGTTATCTAATCGTTCATTATCGCATTAAAATCAAATTTGATTCATTTGAAATCGTCATTAACTCATTATAGCTTTACCGAAGGAAACCAAAAAAAAATATTTCAAATGCAGTCCATTGTAACAATTCTTTTGAAGATAAAAACAGAAACAGACAATCAAAGTTGGTATTTTGAGTTATCCGGAGCTGAATTACTTATTTTCAACAACCTACAACACTAAAACTTCAGCCTCAATCAAAACCACACAACACTTCAAAACCACACAACACTTTAAAACCACACAACACTTTAAAACCACACAACATTTCAAAACCACACAACACTTCAAAACCACACAACAATTCAAAACCACACAACACTTCAAAACCACACAACACTTCAAAACCACACAACACTTCAAAACCACACAACAATTCAAAACCACACAACAATTCAAAACCACACAACATTTCAAAACCACACAACAATTCAAAACCACACAACACTTCAAAACCACACAACACTTCAAAACCACACAACACTTTAAAACCACACAACACTTCAAAACCACACAACACTTCAAAACCACACAACACTTCAAAACCACACAACACTTCAAAACCACACAACAATTCAAAACCACACAACACTTCAAAACCACACAACACTTTAAAACCACACAACATTTCAAAACCACACAACACTTTAAAACCACACAACACTTTAAAACCACACAACATTTCAAAACCACACAACACTTCAAAACCACACAACAATTCAAAACCA
>OX387252.1:5339197-5341697 GCA_947562095.1 Branchellion lobata | reverse complement strand
CTTCCATTCACCTTCCATTCACCTTCCATTCACCTTCCATGCACCTTCCATTCACCTTCCATTCACCTTCCATTCACCTTCCATTCACCTTCCATTCACCTTCCATTCACCTTCCATTCACCTTCCATTCACCTTCCATTCACCTTACATTCATCTTCCATTCACTTTCTATTCACCTTCCATTCACCTTCCATTCATCTTCCATTCACCTTCCATTCACCTTCCATTCACCTTCTATTCACTTTCTATTCACCTTTTGTTCACCTTCCATTCACCTTCCATTCACCTTCCATTCACCTTCCATTCACCTTCCATTCACCTTCCATTCACCTTCCATTCACCTTCCATTCACCTTCCATTCACCTTCCATTCACCTTCCATTCACCTTCCATTCACCTTCCATTCACCTTCCATTCACCTTCCATTCACCTTCCATTCACCTTCCATTCACCTTCCATTCACCTTCCATTCACCTTCCATTCACCTTCCATTCACCTTCCATTCACCTTCCATTCACCTTCCATTCACCTTCCATTCACTTTCCCTTCACCTTCTGTTCAACTTCCCACTAGCCTTTCCACCAACCTTTTCACCCTTTCTACCCCATCTTCCACCAAATCCTCCCCGTTCCCACCCACTCTTCCCCATCCTCCACCCACTCTTCCCCATCCTCCACCCACCCTCCCTATCCTCCACTCACCCCTTCCCATCCTCCACCCACCTCTTCTCATCCTCCACTCACCCCTTCCCATCCTCCACCCACCCTCCCCATATGTTTGTCTTGTCATTAGTTTACAATCCCGTGTCATTATGCTCGTCGTATGCATATGTGAAAAAGGAGAGAAGGAGGAGGGAGAGAGGAAGGAGAGAAGGAGGAGGGAAAGAGGAAGGAGAGAAGAAGGAGGGAGAGAGAAAGGAGAGAAGGAGGAGGAAGAGAGGAAGGAGAGAAGGAGGAGGGAGAGAGGAAGGAGAGAAGGAGGAGGAAGAGAGGAAAGAGAGAAAGAGGAGGAAGAGAGGAAGGAGAGAAAGAGGAAAGAGTAAGGGAAAAAGAAATAGAAACAAGAAAAAGGAAAAAAAAGTAATAATTTTGAAAAAACTTATTTAAAAAAAAAACGAAAAAGGCTGAAAAAGGAAATAGGAGAAAAAAAAGAAAACGAAAACAAGGTGAAGAAAAAGAAGAAAAAAGTAGAAAGAGTGCTAACAAGCGATTTGAATAGCTGTTTCTGATTGTTTGAACAGAACGCAAGCTTCTTGAGGCGCCTAATCTGTGACAGTATTGTTCGGTGGGTGGTAGTGGTGTTGATATTAATGTTATTTTATTATTCGTATTAGTAACTCTTATTTTTTTATTATTTTATTTAATCATCATCATCATTATTATCTTATTATTATTATTATTATTATTATTACTATTACTATGTTATTATTATTCACATGATTATGAAACCGATAGTTTCTGGTTACGAAACGTTTAAGCAACGTGTCAGTGCCTTCCAAATCCACTTTTAAACATTTTATTGCCACCGCTGTGTCGACATCGTCTTCGTTATCATCATCTTCGTCATCTTCTTCTTCATCATCATCATAATTCATTTTTTCATCATCATCATCGGTTATTTTTTCATCATCATCATTATCATCATCATCATATGGTAATCTAACGTAACTACAATTCTAACCCTAACCCTTACTCTAACCATAACTCCAATCCACACAAGTACACACACACACACACACACACACACACACACACACACACACACACACACACACACACACACACACACACACACACACACACACACACACACACACACACACACACACACACACACACACACACACACACACACACACACACACACACACACACACACACACACACACACACACACACACACTCACACACACACACACACACACACACACACACACACACACCCACACACACACGCACGCACCTTTTTTCAGTGTCAAGACATCGTATATGAATTAACAGCGATGCTTTTATGACACCACCACCCACCCCTAAAACTATCAACCACACGGAGATGCACTTTTAAGTTGCCATGGCAACCAACAATTCAATAATGTGTTTTTACACACCTCCTTTTAATTGATTTATTTTTATTTTTTTCAAATGTTTACTTTTAATATTTTTTCAAATATTCACTTTTAATATTTTTTTTGAAATTTATTTGAGAGTTTTAAAATATTTTTATTTTTATTTGCTTTTAACGTTCATCAAGCTTTTACTCTTCATCCTCATAAATGTTTTATTTTTTATTTTATTGGTTAAATTAGTTATTATTATTTTATTATTTATTTTAATTAAATTAATTATTATTATTATATTATTTATTTTAATTAAATTAGTTATTATTATTTTATTATTCATTTTAATTAAATTAGTTATTATTATTTTATTATTTATTTTAATTAAATTAGTTATTATTATTTTATTATTTATTTTAATTAAATTATTTATTATTATTTTATT
>OX387252.1:5301305-5328997 GCA_947562095.1 Branchellion lobata | reverse complement strand
TATGGTTCCAACGGTCTGATGAACAAAATCCAGAAAATTATTAACAATAAAAATAAATTAAAATAAAAACAACATTCATCAGTGACAAGTGATTTTATTTTTGACTAAACCTTACTTCGTTTGATTACATAGAATTTTAATTTTTAAAATTGACAAAATTCCGGATTTGGAACAAAAAATATTGCCCAAACACAGCGATGAATTACCTCTCCATTCACCATTCAATTTGATTCATACATTTATTTTTAAATATAATTAATTGAATTTTTGATTAACACAATTAAAAAGATAATTTTATTCAATTGAGTATTGTTTTATGTAACAAAAATATCACTGTGTCACTTGTAATAAATTAATCACAACCAAGATGTGTGGCTTACATCCAACGCTTACAATGACAACAATCCTTACATGAACATCGAACTATGATCAAAATTGTAATCTCTCATATTTTAAAAATATAATTTATAAATTAATAATTATTATCAATATCATATATTTTGTTAATTAATTAATCTTTTAATATTAATTGATTTTTTAAGTGAATATGTTTATTTTTTGGCCATTTTGTAAGTTTTAACTTAAATATTTTGTGAGCGGAAATATAGAGTATATTTTGTTGTGAGCAAAAATATAATATGTTTGTAGTGCGGCAAAGACGAGAAAGTAAATAAATAAGCGATTAGTTGAACCCCGCGCAAGCAAAATACCCTAGAAATGACTGGAAAACCAGTTTAGAGACCTGAAATAGAAAACGATGATGATGAAGAAGATGAAGTTGGAAGACTAAACGTGGAAGATCAAGCTGGTTGGCAGCATAGGTAGCCATCGAGTGGAACAATAGTGTGGTGGACAGCTGGTGAGTGGGTGTTCATCTCCTCCTTTCCTCTCTTCCTCTCCTCCTTCCCTCCCTTCCTCTCTTCCTTTCCTTCTTTTCTCCATTCCTCTTCTCCGCACATACCCCTCTTCATTCCTTTCTTCTCTCCTTCCTCTTTTCCTCTTCCACTCCTCTTTTCTTCCTCTTTCACTCCTTCTTTCTTCCTCTTTCACTCCTTCTTTCTTCCTCTTTCACTCCTCCTTTCTTCCTCTTCCACTCCTCCTTTCTTCCTCTTTCACTCCTTCTTTCTTCCTCTTTCACTTCTTCTTTCTTCCTCTTTAACTCCTCCTTTCTTCCTCTTCCACTCCTCCTTTCTTCCTCTTTCACTCCTTCTTTCTTCCTCTTTCACTCCTTCTTTCTTCCTCTTTCACTCCTTCTTTCTTCCTCTTTCACTCCGTCTTTCTTCCTTTTTCACTCCTCCTTTCTTCCTTTACTCCTCTTCAAACTTTTTTTTAATCTGTGTTCCACTATCATCTATCATCTTCCCATCCCCTTTCCATTCCCACCCACCCTTCTACCTCTTTCTTCTCACCCAGTCACCCATCCCTTTTTCCACCAAATCTCTTTTTGAAAACTCATAAATCGGTGGATAGACTAAATGAACGATATGAAAAACATAAATAACGAAGAACATGTACACACGTACACGCGTACACACGTACACACGTACACACATGGTCTGTAGCCAATCAGAGGCAGTAGCAGTAGGGCCTCAGGTGGGGGTGCTTGTCCATAATGCAGATGGGTTGGTTGCCGTATTTGTTGGTCCTGGTGGCGGTGGTGGTGTAAATAATAAAAATAATAGTTTTACAACACAATACAAGTATGAAGATTATTATAGTGGCATAAACCCCGTAGAGTTGCGAGGCCACTATATTAAAAATAGAATTTAAAGTTACTCAACTATTACTACTAATAATAAAAATAATAATGAAAACAATAATAACAAGATTAAGAGACCTGCTGATCTGTTTCACCTCTAGAGGGTTCTTGGACACGGTGGCTTCATAGGTGGCATGGTTGGGAAGGGTTGTCAAGGTGATCTGATGAAGATGGTGATCATTGTGAGGTGGTGATGAGGAGGGTGATCATTGTGAGGTGGTGATGATTGTGAGGTGGTGATGAGGAGGGTGATCATTGTGAGGTGGTGATCATTGTGAGGTGGTGATCATTGTGAGGTGGTGATCATTGTGAGGTGGTGATGAGGAGGGTGATCATTGTGAGGTGGTGATCATTGTGAGGTGGTGATGAGGAGGGTGATCATTGTGAGGTGGTGATGAGGAGGGTGATCATTGTGAGGTGGTGATCATTGTGAGGTGGTGATGAGGAGGGTGATCATTGTGAGGTGGTGATCATTGTGAGGTGGTGATGAGGAGGGTGATCATTGTGAGGTGGTGATGATTGTGAGGTGGTGATCATTGTGAGGTGGTGATCATTGTGAGGTGGTGATCATTGTGAGGTGGTGATGAGGAGGGTGATGATTGTGAGGTGGTGATGAGGAGGGTGATCATTGTGAGGTGGTGATGAGGAGGGTGATCATTGTGAGGTGGTGATCATTGTGAGGTGGTGATCATTGTGAGGTGGTGATGATTGTGAGGTGGTGATGAGGAGGGTGATCATTGTGAGGTGGTGATGATTGTGAGGTGGTGATGATTGTGAGGTGGTGATGAGAGTGGTGATCATTGTGAGGTGGTGATGAGGATGGTGGTCATTGTGAGGTGGTGATGAGGATGGTGATCATTGTGAGGTGGTGATGAGGATGGTGATCATTGTAAGGTGGTGATGAGGATGGTGATCATTGTGAGGTGGTGATGAGGATGGTGATCATTGTGAGGTGGTGATGAAGATGGTGATCATTGTGAGGTGGTGATCATTGTGAGGTGGTGATGAGGATGGTGATCATTGTGAGGTGGTGATGAGGATGGTGGTCATTGTGAGTTGGTGATGAGGATGGTGGTCATTGTGAGGTGGTGATGAGGATGGTGATCATTGTGAGGTGGTGATGATTAAAAACCTCTACTAAGGCACAGCTCCACCCGACCAAACCCGCTAATTCACTCCATCACAACGCCCCTTGAATACACTCACAACGCCCAATCAAACCCAACCCAAAAACCCCCATTTATCTGTCTCACCATAAATCCCTTCCAACCCCTATAACCCCCCTCACCATGAGGTGGAAGAAGGAAGACGCCATGCTGTCGGAAAGGTCCGCCTGTCGTCCGTGTCGGTCGGAACTCTGCTTGAAGGCGAGGAGATTTTTGTTGGTTTTCAAAATGGCGGCTGCCTTGACGTCACGCAGTCTGAGAGGGGCGCAGAGGGAATGGACGGGGGTGAGGAGGGTGTTGATATGTTGCACCACAAAGGAGGCCATCTCAAGGGTGAGGGGGTGGTCGAGAGGATAGGGCGTGTGTCGCATGCAGGCGCACCAGTGGTCCTCGATACCAATGTCGTCACACATGCGCTCCTCCGGAATTGGTCGGAAGAGCGAGATGCCCCGAGGGTAGGGTAGTGTGTTGTGTGGGCCTTTCTGGGACTGTTGGTGGGCGAGTGGGCAGGTTGAAGAGGAAATACATGGATGGATTGTTTGAAAAATGAAAGAATGAGTTGTTTAAAAAGTTCTTCCACCCATCTATACACCAATCAACTAACTTCATTCACACACGCCCCAATTAGACACCTCTTTTACACCAAGACACCTATCTCTCTCACTCCCCCTCCACCCATCCACACCTTACCCCACTCCCCCCCTTTCTACCCCCCCCCCCCACTTCACCCCATTCACATTATAGTAGAGAACGTCCATGAAGGTGGCGTGGATATCAAAAGGGGAGGTGAGTCGGTGGACGTTGTTGGAAAGATGGGAGTGGATAGATGGGAAGCGAGCCTTAAACTTTTTGTTCTGGGGCAACCTGACAGTTCAGTTAAAATGAAATTATATATCACTAATTAGTTTGAATAATTATTAAAACTATTTGTTGCTTATTAACCAGAATTTATTATTGTATTGTAAGGTATTATCTTATTAATAAAAAAAATAATATTATTTTTATTGCAACCTTAGTGACATGAATGGCAGTCTCTCCTCATACTTGCCCTGTTCTGTCTGTCGGAACTTTGAAAACCTGGTGTGCACGTGTTTGCGTGTGTATATGCATAAAAGTTAGCTCTCACACAAGCAACCACACAAGCACCCATACAAGCACCCATACAAACACCCACACAAGCAACCACACAAGCACCCATACAAGCACCCATACAAACACCCACACAAGCAACCACACAAGCACCCATACAAACACCCATAAAAATACCCATACAAGCACCCATACAAACACCCACACAAACACCCATACAAGGAAGCACCCAAACACCCATACAAGGAAGCACCCAAACACCCATAAAAGCACCCATAAAAACACCCACACAAGCAACCACACAAGCACCCATAAAAACACCCATACAAACAAGCATCCAAGCACCCATACAAGCACCCATACAAACACCCACACAAACACCCATACAAGCACCCATACAAGCACCCCTACAAACACCCATACAAACACCCATACAAACACCCACACAAGCACCCCTACAAACACCCATACAAACACTCATACAAACACCCACACAAACACCCATACAAGCACCCCTAAAAACACCCATACAAACACCCACACAAACACCCATACAAGCACCCCTAAAAACACCCATACAAACACCCATACAAACACCCACACAAACACCCATACAAGCACCCCTGAAAACACCCATACAAATACTCATACAAACACCCGTACAAGAAACTATACAAGCACCCATACAAACACCCATACAAGCACCTATACAAACACCCACACAAGCACCCCTACAAACACCCATACAAGCACCCATACAAACACCCATACAAGCACCCATACAAACACTCATACAAAAATTCATACAAACACCCATACAAGCAACCATACAAGCACTCATACAAACATCCATACAAACACCCATACAAACACCCACACAAGCTGCCCTCCACCTGGCTCCATGGTCAGCCATGAGAATGAGAAGTGAGTGCTCAAGGACACCTGAGGTTTCAAGGTCAGAGAGGAGTTGAACGAGGTCATCATCAGCCTGACTCAAGTATGAGTCAGTGTCATGGCTGTAGATGGAGTGGAAGAGGAAAGAGAACTTTCGTTGGCTGGGTCCATAGACATTGATCAACTCTCGAAGGTAGTTGAAAAAGAGGTGATGGCTGGGCAGTTGGTCGTAACAGAAGCCCATCTTGGTATGTATGTGGAAGGGTTCCATGTAATGGTCCACCGGTGGTTTTTGGAAACCATACATGCGATATGTAAACGTTCCCACTGATGGATTGTCTTCCCCCCACTGAGATGGGTTGGATGTAGTGGGGTAGTTATTTGTGGTTTAGTTGAAGCAGTTGAGATGTAATGAAGTTGGTTGTGGTGTGGTGGATTTTTGGTGTCGTGTGGGATGAACTTTGTTGATCATCTTTTTTCAAATTTATTTTTTTACAAAGGTTATTCAAAAGTTTCATAATGATAAAAACAATGGAATAAAAAGCACCTGAGTGACGTATCCCCTTCTTTTGAGTTCCTTCCAGATCCAGGGGTGTCCATCAACAGTGGTGGCATTTGGGAAGCCCTTGCGAGTCTCTGGCAGTTCCATTTCAGTCTTCCCAGTGAGGATGGGGAGAAGAGCTTGAGGAGTACCATCTCCAAGAATGTTGTATGCCTCTAACACTACAGCTCCCATAGACTTTAGCTTCTTGACAGTCTTCGGCAACTCCCGCTGCCACATAAGACGTGAGACTGAATCAAAACCAAACATTATTATATCCAGGTCGAGTCCATCTTTCCTCAGTTGCCAAGACTTGTTTCTTTGGCCCTCAACCCCCTGATCTACCCTGCCCTTCAAGGGCACTACACCGAGCAGCGTTGTGTAAAAAATTTCGCCGTCAGATGCTTTGCACGCAACATCTGCAACGTCATGCAGCAGACGAGAATTGTTGTGAGCATCTTCGAAGCTTTTACTTGAAGCTTGCGCTTGTTTGCAAGTGAATCCGCCATGTTGTTGAAAAAAGGTATCTCTATAAATAATTCTTCCTTTTGATACGTACACCCAATTCCTCGCATCTCTCAAGCAATCGACGCTTCGTCTGCTAAACTTCCAATCCTGCGGCCAGAGGGGAAGGACGGGCATACGACATAGAGATGTATTTTCAAGATCAGATTTCAAAAAATTTACAGTTGGTTGAAATTGGTAAATAACCAGGTAAATAAAAATAGTTAAAAAAAGACAGATCCATATGAACCTTTTCAACCGCATCTTCACTAACAGAGATGGGCTTTTAGAATGGAGTTTTTACAGCTTTTGAAACTACTTTTCTGTTTTTTTATTGAAAAATGAACTTTTATTTTTGATAATAAAAAAGATTATTTATTAAAAAATTGTAGTTCAAACAATAGAGTTTCAGTTTGAGTATAGCTTATAAGGGTTAGCGACTATGTTGCTTAAGGTGAAACTGTTCAAAAATAAACTGAGTTTCGAAGTGACGATTGAAATTAAAAGCTTACGCCGTTTTAAAGTTTAGTCGCCTAGTAGTGAATAAAAGCATCTTTAGAGACATTCTTAAACATTTTCAAGATTCCCCATACAAATGTATTGATTCGATTTGTTTGAAATAGGCTGTCAACCTCTGTACGGCCAAGTATTCAAACAAACACTGTTGAATGATTTACTCCACACAATTACTTTTTTTATGACAGAAAAAATTAACTTTCGACGGCAGCCTCGTAGGATTCCACCTTTTGTTCACTTTGTTGATTGAATGAAGGGCCTAAGAAACGAGAAACAAGTACGCGAATATTGAAAAAAAACTAATGAGCAGTAAACCAAACGACTAAGACGGAGGAATTTTATTGAAGTGAAGAGTAAAAGAACGCTTTCAAACTTACAACAACAACTGCAACAAAACACCAGCACCCGCCAAGCCAACAGGAGTGGTGATTTGGAGAGGAGCTGCGAAGATGGAATTCCATAGAACAACTGCTGAAAGCTTTAGTTGAACCACTTCATGTAGCGTTCAATTTGCCAAAAATTCACGTTAATTCTCCATACAGAAAGATCGGGCATCTTTTGAAATTAGACCTAAATTTAAACCACAATTTTTGCTAACTCACATTAAATTTTCTGCACTGAAAAATTAGTCAATCCGGATCGTCCAAAACTAAATTCAAATATAAACCATCGTTTGCTGACGTATTTAAAAAAATTAATTACAGCCATTACAACGACATTAATAAATAATAATTGATCGCTACAAAAATGTCAAAGAAAGCAACCTTAACGAATTAAGTAAGAGTAAAAAGCAATATTTTCAACGTTAACAACTTAATCGACATACGAAAATCAATGCGCTATTTTCTAGACGGAAAATTTGATTATTATTACTGTATTATTATTTTTGCAGTATTTAACAAATAAGTAAATTAGTGTAATAATTAATAATAATAGTAAAAATCAGAACAAAAAATAATAATAAATTAAACTCCTGTCTAACTAGAAGGGAAAATGAGTCGATGTAGAAGGGGTTTTTATCCGCCATAATAAATCATCAGAAGAATATGAAGATTTTTTACAAATACCAATCGGAAAAAGATTATTCTTTAGCAGCATGACGGATGAGAAGAATATGCAACATATGTGGTAAAAATTAATAATAACAATAATAATAGTAATAATAGTAATAGCATAAATGAAACTCACAATTCCAAAATAATAATAGTAATAATAATAATGAAAGCTACTAATAATAGTAAATAATAGTGTAAATGAAAAAGAGGAGGGGTGAGTTACGAAAGGTGTTTGTTGGAGGAGAAGTTGATGTGTGTGTCGATGATCTGGAGCAGTTCTGGAGGATGGGGGAGACGAGAAGACTGTAACTTACTCCAGATGGGCATGTCTGCGATGATGGGGGGTTTTATGGCAATTTTGTGGTGTAAATGAAGATTTTATAATGGTGATAGATTTGTAGTGGTGGTGATGAAATTTGGCTGTACAAACACCCACATGAAAACACACACCTACATCCACACAGACATACCATTGAGGGAGATTTCGAAAGCTCCAGTGGAAGTAAGTTGCCCTTCAATCAGCCCTACTAGGAAGTATGTCATCATACTGGCATACACCTGTGTGTGTATGTGTATGTGTATGTGTGTGTGTGAGGTATTGACATATCAAAAATTTGATGTCATCAAAATACTAACACAGCAATATTTGGATGGGTCATCGAATAAAAATGAAAAAAATAATTGAAGGAAGTCACATTGACACCCAAGCACCCACCTTATTTTGGAGAGCCCAGTTGAAAATTTGTGGAGTTACCATGGCAAAATGGGGGAAGGGATTGACAGAAAGAACAATAAAGGAAATTAAAACTATCTTTGCAATGCCTAATAGACTGGCAAGGTATCGTCTGATTGGGGGAACAGGGTGGGCTTGAAGTTGAATGAGAAGAAGAGGGAATCTTTCTCTAATGGCTTGTGCATACTGCTCATAGGCATTCTTGTAGCCTCATGAGGTGCTAACGGTGGAAGAATGTTGATTGTTGAATGTAAGAAAATTTCTTTAAATATATAAACATCATTTGCAGCGCTTCGAAAAAAATGAGAAAGGTCAAGGCGCTTTCATTAATTTTTAACTTAACGATAATTGAGAAGCAATTGTTAAGTCGTCAAAAAAGTGAGAAAACTAACCAAATAGAAAAAGAAACTACAGGTGCACCCTGAAATTTGGAGTAAAATGGAGGATTTGATTCAGTTTCTGGTTCTTCATCCTTCGCGAGCTTTGAAACCCCGAAGTCTCGGAGGTAGAGATCTTTTGTCAAAAGTGCCACAAACAAAATGGCCGTGTATGTGAACAACGTATTCGAACTGACTTCAGTCATTTTTGGTCACTTTCGGTAATTTCGCATTATAATTCAGAACGACATGCCCATGATGAGCAAAAAGATAAATAGTGTTTTTGGTTAGCACTTAATTCAAAAATTGAAACCAAAAAAAAATAAAACATAAATTACTTAAAACCTAGAAATATGGAGGTTTAAATAAACACATTCACTACATTCCAGTCTTGGAACGCGTTTGCAAGTGATCAAGACATATATATCGATGTAGGTGCGTTGCGGAAATTTCGAATGGAATAAAATGCATGTAAGAATGAGAAAAAAATTAACGTTATTTCGTCTTTTGGAATATTTCTAGGTGATTTCGTTGACGTTTCCGTTTAAAATATAATTGAGTTTATGTATACTTTTGTTTAATCTATTGTACCTCACAAAACATCGAATGTAAAGTGATATTTGAGGGATCATAAAGCAGAAGAGAACAAACTCAACCGCAAACTGGTTAATTCCTTGAAGGATAAAGACATCACTAGCGACCATCAAATATCAAAACTTTCTCTAAAAAAGAGATAAGTTCACTTTCAGTAGAAAATATACTTTTTATTTAAACCACCGAAATGACGTCATCCTACGAAATATCCGGCAACATTTTATGTGGTGTTGGAGGTGTTGAAGTTAGAGAAGAAGAAAAAATAGAAAAAACGGAAACGAGCTCTAAGCAACAACAACAACACCAACAACAAAAACAACAACAATTTGAACTTATTCCGCATTTCAGAGATTTGTCAATAGCAAAACAAATTCATCAACGTCAACAATCACAGCAATATGAACAAAGTCAACATCATCAACAACAGCATCAACAACTTCAACGATATCAACAAGGCAGGACTTCAAGTTGTGAATATGCTGAGAAGATATGGCTTTTGGACCAACAACAACATCTGGTAGAACTAGAACACGGAGAGGAAGAGCAACAGCAACGACAAGAGCTACATCAACCAAAGCAACAACAACTATATCTACAGCAACAACAACAGCACAAACAACCAATGTTTTTCCTTAATAACAGAAATAGAGACGAACAACAACAACAACAACAACAACAACAACAACAACAACAACAACAACAACAACAACAACAACAACAACAACAACAACAAAGGAGCGTTTTCAAACCACATACCTCACTGCACCCTGAACATAACTTTTTCTTAATACAACAGCAACATCAACACCAATCACAACATCAACAGCAACAAGATCAACAACAACAAAATCAAGGGCAGCAACAACAACGACAGCAACAACAATGCAACGTGCATAAAAATTTATCCAAAAAATGGAAAGATCAAAATAACATAAAAAAGGATAATAAAAAAACGGAACATTTTATCGTCGATAACAACAACAACAATAATAACAACAATACTACTACAACTAGTAGTAGTAGTAGTAGTAGTACTACTACTACTACTACTACTACTACTACTACTACTACTACTACTAGTAGCTGTAGTAGTAGTAGTAATAACAATAATAATAATAATAATAATAATAATAATAATAATAATAATAATAATAATAATAATAATAATAATAATAATAATAATAATAATAATAATAATAATAATAATAATAATAATAATAATAATAATAATAATAATAATAATAATAATAATAATAATAATAATAATAATAATAATAATAATAATAATAATAATAATAATAATAATAATAATAAAAATAATAATAATAATAATAATAATAATAAAAATAATAATAATAATAAAAATAAAAATATTAATAGAAATAGAAATAGTGAAATAAAAAATAATTATGAAGATATCAATGATACTTATCATGAAAGTAATAGAAATAATGATAATGATAACAATATTAATAATGAAACTAATGTTAATAATAACAATAGTAATAATGAAACTAATGTTAATAATAACAATAGTAATAATGAAACTAATGTTAACAATAATGATAATAACAAACACATCTTTATACCGCCGACGGATGATTTAAAGCTATTTTATAAACATGAAAAGAAGGAAAACAACAATAATAAAAACAAAAATAATAATAATATTCTTATTAATAATGATAAAAATAACAACAAAAGAAGAGATAACAAACCTGTCGATGATAGTCTCTTTTTATTGGACTTTTTAACACTTTCAGAGATGAGTTGCGAACAACAACACAAACACATCACCCACCCCTACCAACAACAACAACAACAACAAAAACAAATACAACAACACCAAAAACAAAAACAACAGCAACAACCACAAAACACCTTTCAAAGCAACCATCTTGTTCACCTTATCGACAACATCAACAACAGATACAATGGCTACTACTACAACTGCAACAACAACGACAATTATAACATTAAAAACAACAACAATAACTCCAACATTTACAACAACAACAACAACAACAACAACAACAACGACATTGACGAAGACATAAACTGCATGAACAACAACATATATCACCAGTTTGACAACATTTGTTTCAACATTAAGAAACTCAATCAATTATCCAACCACCCGTCTGACCAACCATCCAACCAGCCAACCAACCAACCATCCAACCAACCATCCAACCAACCATCCAATTATCCATCTAATCAACCATCTAATCAACCTATCAATCAACCATTCACGTATCCACCCATTCATTTATCTACTCATCCATCCCCTCATCTATTCACTCATTCATCCAACCAAACATCCAATCAATCATCCAATCAACCATCTTACCAACCATTTAATCAAACATTCATCTATCCATTCACTCATCCACCCAACCAACCGTCCACCCAACCAATCACCCAACCAACCCCTCAAACATCCACCCAACCATCCACCCAACCATCCACCCAACCATCCACCCAACCATCCACTCAACCATCCACCCAACCATCCACCCAACCATCCACCCAACCATCCACCCAACCATTCACCCAACCATTCACCCAACCATCCACCCAACCAACCACCCAATCATCCACCAAATCACTAGTTTCGCTTATTCAATTGTTACCTCTTCAACCATCCAAGCACACACCAATTCAGCTACCGATTATTCCACCCAAACAACTGCCAAAAATAAAACTGTCTAATCAATCTCTCAAACTTTCCCCCATCCAACCACCCACCCAACCACCCATCCAACCACCCATCCAACCACCCATCCAACCACCCATCCAACCACCCATCCAACCACCCATCCAACCACCCACCCAACCACCCATCCAACCACCCATCCAACCACCCATCCAACCACCCATCCAACCACCCATCCAACCACCCATCCAACCACCCATCCAACCACCCATCCAACCACCCATCCAACCACCCATCCAACCACCCATCCAACCACCCACCCAACCACCCATCCAACCACCCACCCAACCGCCCATCCAACCACCCACCCAACCACCCATCCAACCACCCATCCAACCACCCATCCAACCACCCACCCAACCACCTATCCAACCATCCATCCAACCACCTATTCAACCACCTATCCAACCACCCATCCAACCACTTATCCAACCACCCATCCAACCACCCATCCAACCACCCATCCAACCACCCATTCAACCACCTATCCAACCACCTATCCAACCACCTATCCAACCACCCATCCAACCACCCACCCAACCACTCATCCAACCATCTATCCAATTATCCATCCAACCACCCATCCAACCACCCATCCAACCACCCATCCAACCACCCATTCAACCACCTATCCAACGACCTATCCAACCACCCATCCAACCAACCACCCAACCACCCACCCAAACACCCATCCAACCACCCACCCAAACACCCATACAACCCCCAGTTCAGACACCCTTTCAGACATCCAAGCCACCACCCAAAAAATGCATTGTGAAACCACTTCAACACACCACCCAACCCACCACCCAACCCACCCCCCAACCCACCACCCAACCCACCACCCAACCCACCACCCAACCCACCACCCAACCCACCACCCAACCCACCACCCAACCCACCACCCAACCCACCACCCAACCCACCACCCAACCCACCACTCAACCCACCACCCAACCCAACCCTATTACTACAACTAATAATGGAAGTAATAATATCAATAATAGTAATAATTTTACTACCAACAATAATAATATTAATGGTACTACTAATAACAATAATGATAATAATACCAATAAGAATAATAATAATAATAATAATAATAATAATAATAATAATAATAATAATAATAATAATAATAATAATAATAATAATAATAATAATCCGAATAAAAATAACAGTCATCGAAATAAGGATGATAATTATCAAAATGAAAGTGAAAAACATAGCAACAATAAACATAAAAATAATAAAAATAAAAATAATAAAAATAAAAATAATGAAAATAAAAATAATGAAAATAAAAATAATGAAAACAAAAATAATGAAAATAAAAATAATGTAAATAATAAAAATGAAAATAATAAAAATGAAAATAATGAAAATAAAAATAATAAAAATGAAAATAATAAAAATGAAAATAATGAAAATAAAAATAATAAAAATGAAAATAATAAAAATGAAAACCGAAGCAACCAACTTGTTGATGACGTACGTAGAAGGAATGTCATAAAGGAGGCATTAAGCGAGACCAAGAGAGATGTTGAAAGTGAAGTTGCAATCGATAAAAATGAGTTTGATAATAAAATGGGGAGGTTTGATGGGGGGGTACATGAGGGTGGAAGAGGTAGCGGAAGAAATGGTAGGGATGTGCGAATGATTGAGAAGAAATTATTGAGTATGGAAGGGGATGAGGATGATGAGGATGATTCTGGTGGTGATGATGATGAGGATGATTCTGGTGGTGATGATGATGATGATGATGATGATGATGATGATGGTGATGATGATGATGATGATGATGATGGTGATGATGGTGGTGATGATTATGATGGTGCTGGTGATGATGAAGAGGATGATGATGATGAAGAGGATGATGATGATGAAGAGGATGATGATGATGAAGAGGATGATGATGATGATGAGGATGATTTTGACGAAATCAACCAGATGAAATGCCGTAAGTCTTTGAAAAGTATTTCGTTGGCTGACAAAACTGAAAGTGAGTGTGTTTATATCATCAGCGGTTGTGACGACGATGATGAAGATGTTGGTGGGGATGATGATGATGATGATGATGATGATGATGATGATGATGATGATGATGATGATGATGATGATGATGATGATGATGATGATGATGATGATGATGATGATGATGATGATGATGATGACGATGATGATGATGATGATGATGATGATGATGATGATGATGATGATGATGATGGTGATGTTGCTGACAACGAGGATGATGATTATAAAAGAGTCGAAAAAGATGAAGATGGAAACAATGATAATAATGATGATGAAGAAAAAATAGAAAAGAAAAAAAATGATGACGATGAAAAGGAAGATGAATATGATGATGAGAATGATGTTGATGATGAGACAAAAGTGAAGGATGGCGTGGCACCAAGTGATGCAAAGACCACGCCAGAAGACTTGGACAATGCAAACAATAACAACAATAACAACAATAACATACAAAAAAATATGAGCAATAACAACAATAGCATACAAAACAATAGAGACAATAATAAAAAGATCACAATAAGTGCTGTGAGCGTGGATGAAGATGGATTGAGGGAGGATGGGTTGAAGGAGGATGGATTGAAGGAGGATGGATTGAAGGAGGATAGGTTGAAGGAGGATGAGTTGAAAGAGGATGGGTTGAAGGAGGATGGATTGAAGGAGGATGGATTGAAGGAGGATGGATTGAAGGAGGATGGATTGAAGGAGGATGGGTTGAAGGAGGATGGATTGAAGGAGGATGGATTGAGGGAGGATGGGTTGAAGGAGGATGGATTGAAGGAGGATAGGTTGAAGGAGGATGGATTGAAGGAGGATGGATTGAAGGAGGATAGGTTGAAGGAGGATGAGTTGAAAGAGGATGGGTTGAAGGAGGATGGATTGAAGGAGGATGGATTGAAGGAGGATGGATTGAAAGAGGATGGGTTGAAGGAGGATGGATTGAAGGAGGATGGATTGAAGGAGGATGGATTGAAGGAGGATGGATTGAAGGAGGATGGATTGGAGGAGGATGGATTGGAAGAAGATGGATTGGAGGAGGATGGGTTGAGGGGAAAGAAGGATGAGGTTGTGGTGGGGAAGGCTGGGTGTGTGATGGAAGGGGACTTGGAGGGAAGGTTGGAAAAGGTTTCCATCGGAAGTGACGTCATCAGTGAAATTGCAACAAGATCTGCAACAACACTTGCAACAGATGCAACGGAGGTAACAGAAACAAAAATAACAACTTCTGGAGCACAAGAAGCAACAAAAGTTGCAACAACTACAGATACAACAACAAAAAAAGATACAACAACAATTATAAAATTAAAAGATACAACGACAACATATACAACAAAAACAATTATAACATTAAAAGATACAACAGCAAAAACAAATACAACAATAGCCGAAGCAACAACTGTCACAACAGTTTGTAAGGAGGTTAGCGACTTATCCACAACTATCACTGTTGGAAAGGGTATAACAGGAAAGTTGGAAAAAGGTGCTAGTAGTAACGATGGTGGTGACGATGGTGGTAACGATGGTGGTGATGATGGTGGTAACGATGGTGGTGATGATGGTGGTGATAATGGTGGTGATGATGGTGGTGACGATGATGGTGGTGATGATGGTGGTGATGATGGTGGTGATGATGGTGGTGATGATGGTGGTGATGATGGTGGTGATGATGGTGGTAGTGATGGTGGTGGTGATGGTGGTGATGATGGTGGTGACGATGATGGTGGTGATGATGGTGGTGACGATGATGGTGGTGATGATGGTGGTTGTGGCAAAAGAATTGGAGAAAATACTGAGAAGAAATCAAATGATGAGAAGGATGAGAAACGAAAGGAAAAAGATGAGGTGAAGGAAAAGAAAAAAAAAAGGGAGGTGGAGAAGATGGATGGAGGAGGAGAGAAGGAGGTGGAGGAGGTGGATGGAGGAGGAGAGAAGGAGGTGGAGGAGGTGGATGAAGGAGGAGAGAGGGAGGTGGAGGAGGTAGATGGAGGAGGAGAGAGGGAGGTGGAGGAGGTGGATGGAAGAGGAGAAAGGGAGGTGGAGGAGGTGGATGGAGGAGGAGAGAGGGAGGTGGAGGAGGTGGATGGAGGAGGAGAGAGGGAGGTGGAGGAGATGGATGGAAGAAGAGAGAGGGAGGTGGAGGAGATGGATGGAGGAGGAGAGAGGGAGGTGGAGGAGATGGATGGAGGAGGAGAGATGGAGGTGGAGGAGGTGGATGGAGGAGGAGAGAGGGAGGTGGAGGAGGTGGATGGAAGAGGAGAGAGGGATGAAGATGTGTGGGTCCTTATGAGAGAGGTTTGTATTTGTGAGTATTTGTCAATCCGTTTGTGTGTTTGTGTCTGGATGGGTTCCATGTCATTACTCAATAACAGAAAAAGCTTCATCAAAATAATTGATTCACATTGATAAAAAAAAAAATAAAATAATAATAATAATAATAATAATAATAATAATAATAATAATAATAATAATAATAATAATAATAATAATAATAATAATAATAATAATAATAATAATAAAAATAATAATAATAATAATAATAATAATAATAATAATAATAATAATAATAATAATAATAATAATAATAATAATAATAATAATAATAATAATAATAATAATAATAATAATAATAATAACAATAATAATATTAATAATAATGATAAATGATTTCTGTGATTTAAAAATAATCATAGTAATTTTATGAGTGATTTTATATAATTAAATGAATAAATGAATAAACACACATACATACACACATACATACATACATACATACATACATACATACACACATACATACATACATACATACATACATACATACACACGTACATAAGTCTATTAAAGTATAATCAAATAAACACACATATATACATACATACCTACATACATACATACATACATACATACATACATACATACATACATACATACACACATACATACATACATACATACATAAGTCTATTAAGGTATAAATGAATAAATGAGTACCAAGCAGACGAGTTAATGTGATTGGTCCATAATTGATAAACAATCAATTGAGTATTCAATAATCTTCATTTGAATACTTTTTTGTTTTTTTGTTTTGTTTTTTTTTGTTTTTTTTGTTTTTTGTTTTATTTTTTTGTCAAGTTTTTTGTTTTTTGTTCAAGTTTTTTGTTTTTTTTAAGTTTTTTGTTTTTTAAAAAATATTTTCATAGATTTTATTTTTCCGTTCTTAACTTTTATTTATCACTTTTCATTCATTTTTCATTTTATCACTTTTCAAATTTTTCATTTTTAAAATGTTAATTTTTCATTGAAAAATTCGAAAAAAATTGAATTAAGTTTTTCAATCATAGCAATTCTTTTCAAAATACTGCAATAATGTGAAAAAATATTGAAAAAAAAAACGAATTTA
Source organism: Branchellion lobata (assembly GCA_947562095.1). Taxonomy (NCBI): domain Eukaryota; kingdom Metazoa; phylum Annelida; class Clitellata; order Hirudinida; family Piscicolidae; genus Branchellion; species Branchellion lobata. The sequence continues at coordinate 5,311,622 of OX387252.1, read as the reverse complement.
ATATTGAAATGGACGTTAAGAAGTATTCAAAGGTGAATTTTTCAATCCACGACCAGAAATCCTTCAAAAGCAGTCTGATGCAACTCAACAACAACAGAAACAGCGGCAACAGCAACTACAACAACTTTTACTACAGGCACAGTAGCAATGCTGCATACAACTATTACAACTACCATAGCAACGACAACAGCAACAGAAACAGCAACAACTATTACAACTACCTCAGCAGTAACAATAGCAACAACGACAGCAACAGTAATAGTAATAGAAACAGCAACAACTACTACAACTATGAAGGTTATCACAACAAAAACAGCAACGACGATAACAAAAACAGCAACAACAACCAAAACAGCAGCAACAACAACAACGGCAACAACTACGGAAAAACAAAAAACCCTAAATACAACACCATACCCAACTACTTTGCCCTCAACAACCACCTCAACGATGCCACAAAAACAACTGCTTGCAACAGTATACACTACTACACCTACACAACCACTGACACTACCAGCAGCAACAACAATATCAACCACAACAACACAGTCGATGATGCAGGCAACAACAACAGCAACAAAAACAAAAACATAAATGACAACAACAACAACGATAACAAAAATAGCATCAAAAACAACATTAACAATAATGTTACTAAAGAATTTGACAAAGATAGCAGCAACAACAATAGCATCACTAACATGAACACAAACAACAACATAAAAAACAACAAAAACCACGCCACAAACATTACAGACAACAAAATCAAAAATAACACAAAAGACAAGATAGAAAACAACAAACACCCACACAGACACACACAAACAACCACCCATCCAACCAAACAAGCCAAACCATCAAACACGCACCTACACCCCCACCATCACCACCACCACCACCATCACCACCACCACCCCCACCATCACCACAACAAACATCACCCATCTTCACACCAGAGCACCACTCCAACCGACCACACCAAAACCGACAAGCGAAAAATTTTTTCGCTCAAAAAATCTACCTCTTCACATTTCGACTCTCTGCAAAAGTCCTACGAGCTGGCTGACACGGAGACTGTGATGGCTCGAAACCTCACAAAAGTCGGTAAGCGGTCTCGGATGCCCTCTTTTTTCTTGTTCCTCAAGAAGTCTCTGTCGGGTCAGCTTTCTCCCTCCTCTCCCGATGGAGTATGGAAAAGTTTCAAACCGAATAATAAAAATAATAAGAGTACCAATAATATCGATAATAATAATAATAATGATAATAATCATAATAATAATAATAATAATAATAATAATAATAATAATAATAATAATAATAATAATAATAATAATAATAATAATAATAATAATAATAATAATAATAATAATAATAATAATAATAATAATAATAACAATAATAATAATAATAATAATAATAATAATAATAATAATAATAATAATAATAATAATAATAATAATAATAATAATAATAATAATAATAATAATAATAATAATAATAATAATAATAATAATAATAATAATAATAATAATAATGATAATAATAATGAGAATAATTCTCATCATCATAATCATCATAATCATAATAACCAAAGCAAAAAGAGCAACAAAAACAGCAGCAATAACAACAGCAATAACAACCATAAGGATGATTATAATAATAACAATAATAAAATAATCAATTGCAACATTATGAATGATAACAACAACAACAACAACAACAACAACAACAACAACAACAACAACAACAACAACAACAACAACAACAACAACAACAACAACAACAACAACAACAACAACAACAACAACAAAAACAACAATAATAATAATAATAATAATAATTCTAGCAACAACACAAATAATAATAATAATACTGTTAAGAATAACCTCAAGAGTTCTGAAAGGAAGACTTCTAAACACATTGATAAGCTTCTAATAAATGAACCTAATAACAATAATAACAATAAAAATAATAATAAAAACAATAATAATAAAAGCAATAATGATGAAAACAATAATAATAAAAACAATAATAATAAAAACAATAATAATAAAAACAATAATAATAAAAACAATAATGATGATAAAAGAGATAATACTACTAATAATGAAAACAACAATAATATTATAAACACAAATATAAATAATAATAATAATAATAATAATAATAATAATAATAATAATAATAATAATAATAATAATAATAATAATAATAATAATAATAATAATAATAATAATAATAATAATAATAATAATAATAATAATAATAATAATAATAATAATAATAATAATAATAATAATGATAAATTATATTGGGAAAAACTCAAAAGTCGTCATAATTCAGTCGGAAGAGTTGTTTTTAGTGCAGAATACGAGGAGGATGACGACGAGGAGGAAGCGGGTGGTGGTAATGATGATGATGTTGGTGGTGGTGATGATGATGGTGTTGGTGGTGGCGATGATGATGTTGGTGGTGGCGATGATGATGGCGTTGGTGGTGGTGATGATGATGATGTTAGGGATAGCAACCATGCTGATGATGATGATGATGAAGACGACGACAACAACGAAGATGAACCCTTCAGCAAATATGATAATAGTAATGATAAGGGAAATAATGAAAATAATAGTAATAATAATAACAGTAATATAAATAATAATCAGTGTACTCATGATGATGGTATTAATTGCAATGATAAGAATAATGACAATAATGGTGATGATAATGATGATGACGACGAAGATTACCCTACAGAGTATTATGGCTACGATGAGGGGAGGGAGGAAGAAAAGAATGACATAAAAATGATTGAGAGAAAAATCAAAGTCATCAAAACATGCAGAAGTCAAAGTGAATCAAGAGTACAAAGAGGGTTCCTGAGAGAGGAACAAAGAGAGGAACAAAGAGAGGAACAAAGAGAGGAACAAAGAGAGGAACAAAGAGAGGAACAAAGAGAAGGACAAAGAGGAGGACAAAAAAAGGAAGAAAGGAAAGTAGAGAGGGGGATGGCAAGAGACAGCAGGAGAGACAAAAGGAAGAACAACAACAGGGTAGAAAGAAAATTTTTTAAACTCTTCCATAACGCAGGGATTTTGAACACGGATTTCAAGTCCATGCTCTACACTACCACCCTGGCAAACTCTCTCAGTCCCACGGATGATATGACTAACTACCACACTTCTACCACCCTCACCAACACTTCCACCACCGATGCCACCACTAGCGACACTACAGCAGCCACTACTCTAACCACCACCTTTGTAACACCTCACTTCGTCTGCCAACCAAAGATTTATCTGACCACTCACCCAACCATTCATCTGCCCTTTCAGCCCACCACAACTTCACCATTCTCCTTCACTTCGTCGTACACCACCCAACAATCGGCGGTTGGATCTTCTCCCACCCACCAAACTACCTTTTCCACCTTCCTACCCACCCATCACACCACACACACCACCAACCACACCCCTTACACCACCCACCACACCACTCTGCTTTCACACCAGCCAAAATACCCACCCAACCACCCCCACCTCCACAACCACTCAACACCCTCAAAACATCCACCCGCCTCAAAATATTCATCTCTTCCAAACTACTCCTCACACTCCTTCCATCCTTCCCTCTCTCTCCACCCATCACTATCCCTCTACCCACCCCTCTCCAACGCCCCTCCCTCCTTCAACATCTCTCTCAACCAGGCTCTAAGCATCGTCTCTCTTTTCTTCTCGCAACTCAACGAGCTTTCGGTGAGTGTTGTTCAGAGTACCTCTTACTCCTTCTTCGGAACATATTTCTTCCCCATCCTCCTCTATTCAATTTCGTCTTTTTTTTTCTTCGTTTTCTTCTTCTTCCTATTCTTCCTCTTCTAACCCTTCTTTCTTTCTTTTCCCCCTTTTCCTCTTCCTCTTTTCCTCCCTTCTTTTGGTCTTTCACTTCTCGATTTTTTTATTTTTTATTTTTTCATTTTCCTCTTTCTCTTGTTTCTTATCATTTTTTTATTTCATCTTTTTAACTTTTTTAAATTTTTTTTCATTTTTCTCTTTCTCCACCCCTTCTTCTTTCCATTCTCCCTCTATTCTTCCATTCACCTGATTTATTCTTATAATAAAAACCATAATCATCATCACCATCACCATCATCTTCCTCTTCATCCTCATCACATCAATAGGCCAGCGATTCGAATTATTCAAAAAATTGAAAAGTTCCAGATTGATTGTGTAAAAATCCAATAAAAATGATTTTTCACCATGAATTAGGGACATGGTGTTATGTGGCTTTGCTTTTAACCATCATTTTTTTTCTTTTTTTTGATGTTTTTCAGTTTTTTTTTCTTTTTTTGATGTTTTTCCAGTTTTTTTTAATTTTTTTCGATGTTTTTCAAGTTTTTTTTTTCTTTTTTTTGATGTTTTTTCAAGTTTTTTTTTCTTTTTTTTTTGATGTTTTTCAGTTTTTTTTTCTTTTTTCGATGTTTTTTCATTTTTTTTTCTTTTTTTTCGATGTTTTTTCATTTTTTTTCATTTTTTTAACTTTTTTTAATCAATTTTTTCCAACCTTTTTGTTGTTTTTTTGTTGGTAATTTATTTATTTTAGTTTTTATCTAATTTATTATTTCACTTTTCCTTTTTTTTCATTAATTTTTTGTTAACACGTGGTTATTCATTCATTTTTGGTTTTTATTTTTTTATTTTTTTACTATCAATTTTTATTTTTTTGTTAGCTTCACCAATTATTCAATCATCATGTTAGTTCTTATTTTATAGTGGTTATCAATTCCTGAGTCATTTATGGTTATATTCGGATTTTTTTTATTTTATCACAAAATAATCAAATTATTTGTTTTATTTTTTCCAATATTTTGCACTTTTCAACAATTTCACATTAAAAAAACATTTCTTAAATTATTTTTATTCTTATCAAATTATAATCATAATTTATTAACCTAAAAATATTCCACCAACCGACTCTCAGCTATCATTATTTTCCCTCTTAAACACACATATATTTTTCCGGAAATTTATTTTATTTTTTTACACAATAAAAACCGGTCTTTTATTTTTTCATACGCCATTATTTTTCACGCCTTTGATTTCTTTTTTTTTATTCTCCGATCAAAAACGCACTACAGCCTCATGATCATGTTTCATCTGCCATAATTAACATATTCAGGTCAATAACCTATTTATAACCATCGTATTTTGTTTTTCATTTTATATTTTTTATTCTTTTTTATTCTTTTTTTAATTTATTTATAATCTCTTTTCATTTATTTTTATTTTATTTTTTTTTACTTCCACCATTTATTCATATGCTTTTTCAAATTTTTTCCACTTCTATACATCTCCATATTTCTCGCTTCGTCATGGGTTTTTGCCACTTCTATAAAAACTGAAAATAACTTTTTGCACTTTTTCATCCTTCCTCCTCCATCATTTATCCTTCATCTTCTCATCTTCCATATTTTCATCCGTTTTCTCCTCATCTTCCATCCCCTCATCCTCCATTCCTTCATCCTTCAATCCCTCATCCTTCCTCCCTTCATTCTCCATCCTCTCATCCTTCATCCCCTCATCCTCCATCCCCTCATCCTCCATCCTTCATCCCCTCATCCTCCATCCCCTCATCCTCCATCCTTCATCCCCTCATCCTCCATCCCTTCATCCTCCATCCCTTCATCCTTCATCCCCTCATCCTTCATCCCCTCATCCTTCATCCCCTCATCCTTCATCCCCTCATCCTTCATCCCCTCATCCTTCATCCTTTCATCCACCCTCCCCTCATCCTCCATCCCCTCATCCTGCCTCCCCTCATCCACCATCCCCTCATCCTTCATCCCCTCATCCTTCATCCCCTCATCCTTCATCCCTTCATCCATCCTCCCCTCATCCTTCATCCCTTCATCCTTCCTCCCCTCATCCTCCATCCCCTCATCCTGCCTCCCCTCATCTTCCATCCCCTCAGTCCTTATCTTCTCATTCTCCATCCTCTCATCTCCATTCTCTCATCCTTCATCCTTCCAGCTTCCATCCTCTCATCCTCCATCCCCTCTTCATCCTTCCCACCTTCTCACACCCCAGATTATAGTGGCATTAACCCCGTAGAGTTTCGAGTCAACCAATCAATTTGTTTTGTTCCCTTCATCATTATATCATTATTTTGTTTCTTTTTTACTGATTAATTTTTTTTATTACTTTATTTATTTGTTTTTAATTAATTTATTTATTAATTTTTTTATTTTTAACTAATTAATTTCTTTATTTCTTTCTTTATTGATTTAATAATTCATCCATAATTCATCCATAATTCATCCATAATTTATCCATAGATTATCAATAATTCATCCATAATTCATCTATAATTTATCTATAATTCATCCATAATTCATCCATAATTCATCCATAATTCATCCATAATTCATCCATAATTCATCCATAATTCATCCATAATTCATCCATAATTCATCCGTAATTCATCCATAATTCATCCATAATTCATCCATAATTCATCCATAATTCATCCATAATTCATCCATAATTCATTCATAATTCATCCATAATTCATCCATAATTCATCCATAATTCATCCATAATTCATCCATAATTCATCCATAATTCATCCATAATTCATCCATAATTCATCCATAATTCATCCATAATTCATCCATAATTCATCCATAATTCATCCATAATTCATCCATAATTTATTTATATATTTATTAATTAACCCAATCATTTATGCATTAACTTTTCACAGCTCCATGCCAGTTGACCGCCATTAGTTACTCCTCCATAACTCCTCATTCCTCGTATATCCTTCTCATTTTTCATATTTAAAAAAATCGATATTAGGTTACTTAAACTTTTTAATTTTATGTATGCGTATGTATGTGTATTTGCGTATGTATATGTATATGTATTTGTGTATGTATATGTATGTGTATATGTATGTATGTATGGGTATGTATTTATGTATGCGTGTGTATTTATGTATGCGTATGTATATTTATATGTATTTTTGTATGTATATGTATGTGTATATGTATGTATGTATGCGTATGTATTTATGTATGCGTGTGTATGTATGTATGCGTATGTATGTATGTATGCGTATGTATTTGTGTTTGCGTGTGTATTTATGTAGGCGTATGTATGTATGTATGCTTATGTATGTATGTATGTATGCGTATGTATGTATTAATTCGAATTTATGTAGGTATACTTGAGTAACTTTTATACACTATATTATAAATAATATACATATGCAATTGTATGCACATACAAAACCATGAACTCAAAAAGTAAAAAAAATCTTTAAGGAGGGTTGAACAGCCTCAGGAGGAGGCGACGATGAAAGGAAAAATAGGAGTGAATGAAAGAAGAAATGAAAGTTGCCATAAAGCGAGCATGAGGCTGAAAATGTATTAATGAGGAATGCAGACGTAATTAAACGAAGCAACCAAAACGATAAGTCAATAAAAGCGCTCGAAAAAGTAATCAAAAGTTGAAAACATTTTGAAAGAAAAACTCTGAAATATTTTGAAAAAAAAAATAAAAAAAATAAAAACCCGAGGTTATTTTGAATAAAAGATTAATGAAATAAAAACTCTGAAATTATTTTGAATAAAAAATAAAAACTCTGAAAATATTTTGAATAAAATAAAAATTTGATTTGAAACAAATAAAAATAATATATATTGGATAAGCAGAGAGATGTTGTGGTAATGCATTTGAAAATAATAATAAACAACAATAATAATAACAACAAAAAAGTAATACTGATAAAAACAAAAAGTTAGTAAAGCAGTAAAAAAACATAATAAAAACATAACAAAAAACATAACAAAAACATAACAAAAAACATAACAAAAAACATAACAAAAAACATAACAAAAAACATAAAAAAAACATAACAAAAAACATAACAAAAAACATAACAAAAACATAACAAAAAACATAACAAAAACATAACAAAAAACATAACAAAAAACATAACAAAAAACATAACAAAAACATAACAAAAAACATAAGAAAAAACATAACAAAAAACATAACAAAAAACAATAAAATAAATAACAAAAAACATAACAAAAAACTTAACAAAAAATAAATAAAAACAAAATAATAATGAGAATTTTTTTAAAATAATAAAAAGAAATATAGTATTTAACATAATAAAAACAAAAATAAACAAAATATTAAACATAAAAACAAACATAATAATAAAAATAATCATAAGACATAAAAAAAATAAACATTATAATAGAAATAAGTACAAACAAAAAAATTAAAATAAAAATAATAATAAACATAATAATAAAAATAAACATAATAATAAAAATCAACATAATAATAAACATAATAATAAACATAAAAATGAACATAAAAACAGAAATAAACATAATAATAAACATAATAATGAACACATTAATAGAAATAAACAAAATAAAAAAAATAAATATAAGAATAATAATAACGACAAAAAATAATACTAAAAATAAATATAATATAAAAAAAATAAACATGATAACAAACATAAGAACAAACATATTAATACATATAAACATAATAATAAGAATAAACATAATAATAAAATAAAAAAATAATAATAAACATAAACATAATAATAAAAAAAACATAATAATAAAAATAAACATAATAATAAAAATGAACATAATGATAAAAATAAACATAATAATAAAAAAAACATAATAATAAGAATAAACATGATAATAAAAAAATAATAATAATAATAATAAAATGATGATAAAAATAAACATAAAAATACAAAAAACATAATAATAAAAATAAACATAATAATAAGAATAAACATAATAATAAAAATAAACATAATAATAAGAATAAACATAATAATAAAAATAATAAAAAGCAGTGGGAGCATCTCCAGCATGCATGAGAGTGGTTCTGGTAATGATTTGCTCTTGTAGTGCCCATCCATCATGCCATCCTCGCAGGCCTGGATGGATGGATGGATGGATGGATGGAAGGAAGGGTGGATGGATGGATGGATGGGTGGGTGAGTGGATGGATGGATGGGTGGATGGGTGGGTGAATGGATAGATGGATGGATGGATGGATGGAAGGGTGGATGGATGGATGGGTGGATGGATAGATGGATGGGTGGATGGATAGATGGATGGGTGGATGGATAGATGGAGGGATGAATATATGGATGAATGAATGAATGGATGGATGGGTGGGTAGGTGTGTGGATGGATGGGTGGGTGGGTGGATGGATGGGTGGGTGGGTGGGTAAATGAATGGATGAATGGGTGGGTGGATAGGTGGATGGATGGATGGATGGATGGATGGATGGTTGGAGGGATGGATGGGTAGATAGATGGTTAAGGGAATGGATGGATAAATGAATGGATGAATGAGTGAATGGATGGTAGGTGGATAGACGATTGAATGGATGGATAGGTGGATGGATGTATGAATGGTTATAAATTCACCATTCACACAGCTCATATTTCTAATTATGGTATAAGCAATCGAACCTTTCAGCGTTTTACTGGATTCAACAGTGACCCCACAAAGAACAACTTTGCATTATTTTTCAACAATTTTATAATCAGTCATTCATCGCCAGATATCAATAATTATCTTCCTCTATTTGTTCTCAATCACTTTGTTCAGTACTAAGTACTCCGTTGGTCTGATGAAAAAGATTCGAGTACAAATCGTTTTTGCTACTTTTAAGCAGGAAATAGTACAAAGTTAGATTGAACTTTTGAACCTAAAATAGTAGAAAAACTGTTTGAATACTTTGTACTGAATGTATTAATAAAAATTAATTAAAAGGTATATTAAAAAGATCAGTAAAACTTTATTAAATTTTGTACTAAAAGTTTTACTTTAAAGATTGTACCAAAAATAGTCTTAGAAACTTTACTAAAAAGAATACTAAAAATTGTACTGCCAATAGTACTGAAGATTGTGCTGTTAATAGTACTGAAGATTGTACTGATAATAGTACTTATGCTTGTACTAAAAAAATACTAACGATTGTACTGCAAAATGTACTACTGATTGTACTGAAAATTTACTGAAGATTGTACTGAAAGTAGTAATAAAGCTTGTACTAAAAAAACTAAAAAGATTTTACTAACGATTGTATTAAAAACAGTACAAAAGATTGTACTGAAAATAGTACTAAAGTTAGTATTGAATTTAGTACTGAGAATTGTACTAAAAATAGAACTAAACTATTCAAAACTTTTGAGCTAAAAATAGTGCAAATAGTGTTAATAACAAGAAGTACGGGAAAGATGAGGTGATGGCGAGAAAGATGATC
>OX387252.1:5296305-5298805 GCA_947562095.1 Branchellion lobata | reverse complement strand
ATAATAAAAAAATAATAATAAAGATGAGAAATAATAATAAAGCTAAATAAATAAATAAAAAAAAGAAATAATAATAATAATAAAGATGAGAAAATAACAATAAAAATTTGGTGGGCAAAATAAAAAATGAAAATGAGACAAATAACCTGGATGTGCGGATGGTTGGAGGGGCGCCCACCTCTTCGGGCCCTTCCTCGTGGAGTTCTCAGACGTCTTCAAACATTGATGCTTGAGCTCTCTCCCTTATTATCGTTTATTGTGGTTGTTGTTGTTGTTACTTTTGTTGTTGTTGTTTTTTTTGTTGTTTTTGCTGTTGTTAGTATTATTGTTGTTGTTTTTTGTTGTTGTTGTTGTTTTTGTTGTTATTTTTGCTGTTGTTATTATTATTTTTTGTTGTTGTTGTTAGTATTATTTTTGTTGTTGTTGTTAGTATTATTTTTGTTGTTGTTATTGTTGTTGTTGTGGTGGTTGTTGTTTCATTCAATTTTTATAATCTTTGACTTGGTTTTCAACAAATATTTTTTATTCAATTATATCAACAAACAACAAACGCATTTTGATGATATTTACATCTCCAATTTTTGTTTTTTTCCATTTCAAAAAAGTAACACCATGAGTTTCCTAGAAAAGTGAAATAAGGCCAATTTCTTTTTCGTTCTTAATTTTTTTTTCAGTTTTTTTTTAATTTTTTTGTTTTTTGTCATTATTTTTGTTTTTATTTTGTTTTTTCTGCTTCTTTATTTGTTTTTTCTCTGTTTTTTTTAACTTTCAGTTTTTTTTTCTTTTTTTCTTATCATAGACTGAGGCACGGTCGAGAGGGGTGGCAGAACCATTAAGACGAAGAAGCATTGAGGTGCAAAATTTTCTCACCCTTTGCAATCAACCACTTTTTTTATTTTGTTTTCAATAATATTTTGTTTTTTTATACTTTTCTTTTTTTTTAAATAATTTTTAAATTTTTTTTTCAATTTTTCTTTGTTTTGTCCTTTTTTTCTTTGAAAAACATATATTCTTCAAATTATTTTTTTTCTTTATACTTATTCCCGATATTTTCTTTCTTGCTTTTCAAAATTTTTATTTTTTTTCTTTTTCTTTATTTTTATTTTTTTACTATCTCTTCTTCAGCCAATTTGAAGATGCTCATAGGCATTGTTAACAAACAAGTAGAACAAAAATTACAATTGCTCGGCTGTGAAACGTGAGGACCGGGATTCGATTCCCAGTTAAGACTGAGTTTTTTCAGAAGCAGAAAATAAAATAGAGTACAGACGCCGTGTGGTGTGCGCCTTTGAACAAGGGCTAAAAGGCGTGCTGCAAATGTCAGTATTAGATTAGATTAGATTAGTGGCGCGCTAAATATAATTAGATTAGATTAGATTAGGGGCTCACTAAATATAATAAGATTAGATTAGTGGCTCACTAAATATAATAAGATTAGATTAGTGGCTCACTAAATATAATAAGATTAGATTAGTGGTAAAATACAAATGATTAGATTAGATTAGATTAGTGGCTTCAAGGCCTCAAGGGCAGCGAGCCCAAGAGGTCATGGAACAACTCATGGAGTGATCTTGCCAAACCTGAGTAGGGGGCGTGAATGAGGAGAAAGATAAGAAGTGCCTAAAATACTAAATACTAAATAATACTGAATAATATTGAATGATACTGAATGATACTGAATGATACTGAATGATACTGAATGATACTGAATAATACGGAATGATACTGAATGATATTGAATGATACTGAATGATACTGAATGATACTGAATGATACTGAATAATACTGAATGATACTGAATGATACTGAATGATACTGAATGATACTGAATGATACTGAATGATACTGAATGATACTGAATAATACGGAATGATACTGAATGATACTGAATGATACTGAATGATACTGAATGATAATGAATGATACTGAATAATACGGAATGATACTGAATGATATTGAATGATACTGAATGATACTGAATTATACTAAATGATACTGAATAATACGGAATGATACTGAATGATACTGAATGATACGGAATGATACGGAATGATACGGAATGATACTGAATAATACGGAATGATACGGAATGATACTGAATGATACTGAATGATACTGAATGATACTGAATGATACTGAATGATACGGAATGATACTGAATGATACTGAATGATACGGAATGATACTGAAGGATACTGAATGATACTGAATGATACTGAATGATACTGAAGGATACTGAATGATACTGAATGATACTGGATGATACGGAATGATAATGAAGAATACTGAATGATACGGAATGATACTGAGTGATACTGAATGATACTGAATGATACTGAATGATACTGAATGGTACTGAATGATACTGAATGATACTGAATGATACTGAGTGATACTGAATGATACTGAATGATACTGAATGATACTGAATGATACCGAATGATATTGAATGATACTGAATGATACTGAATGATACTGAATGATACTGAATAATACTGAA
>OX387252.1:5273805-5281305 GCA_947562095.1 Branchellion lobata | reverse complement strand
AAAATATGACGGCAGGAGGAGCAAAAACAAGCAACAAGCCGACCGAGGGAGTTCTGGTGCATTGCCCTTGCAAACACCCCAAAAAATTTATTCCTTCAAAATCACCCAATCTTTCAAAATCATCCAATCTTTCAAAATCATCCAATCTTTCAAAATCATACAATCTTTCAAATCATCCAATCTTTCAAAATCATCCAATCTTTCAAAATCATCCAATCTTTCAAAATCATCCAATCTTTCAAAATCATCCAATCTTTCAAAATCATCCAATCTTTCAAAATCATCCAATCTTTCAAAATCATCCAATCTTTCAAAATCATCCAATCTTTCAAAATCATCCAATCTTTCAAAATCATCCAATCTTTCAAAATCATCCAATCTTTCAAAATCATCCAATCTTTCAAAATCATCCAATCTTTCAAAATCATCCTCACCATGAATCATCAACCCATTTGTTAGTCATAGCCCGTACCATTACTCCCCGTCTTAACCTATACTCCAACCAATGTAGTCATTTTCACAAAACAAATCCCTAAATTTAATACAAAACTCACCATGAAACCCACCAAATATTAACTATAGAAACCAGCATAAAACACATTATAAACCACTAAAAACCACCACAAACCACTACAAACCACTACAAACCACCACGAACCACTACTAACCACCACAACTTATCACGAACTACTAAAAACCACCACAAACCACCACAAAGCATCACAAGTCATCTAAAAACCACCAAAAAGCACCATTCGATTGAGAGGACTAGCGGATACGTAGAGCACACTGATGCTATTGCAGCAACTACCACAATGAAACAAGCAAAAGTGGAATGATTCCAAAATGGGGGTTGGATGGATGGGTTGGGAATCAATCGGAGTTGAGTATTGGATGGATGTGGGTGGGTTTTTATTGGATGGATGTGGGTGGGTTTGTATTGGATGGATGTTGGTGGGTTTTTATTGGATGGATGTGGGTGGGTTTGTATTGGATGGATGTAGGTGGGTATTGAAAGTGGAGAGATGATGGATAGGTTGAAATGACTGATGGTGAAAGTGGATAGGTTGAGTGGCGGGAGAGCCTTATTGGGGTATTTAGAGTGATCAATGGTTGTGGAGGAAGGAGATTGAGTGAATGGTTGATGGTAAAGTGGGTTGTTCGAATGATTGACTTGGTTGAAACAAGGTATTGATGACAACCATGACGAAGATGAAAATAATGAAAACGACGACGACGATGAAGAGGAAGAGGACGACGACGAAGATTGATAAAGACTGAGCAGGATTCACGAAGAATGTGGTCATGGAACAAGCTGAACGTGGAGACTGAGAAAGAGTGACTAATACACATAAACACACACACATATACACACATACACACACGTACATGCACCTATGGAAGAAGACGATAATCTCCACGTTAAAAAGACAACAGACGAATCGGCAATTTTGAGAATTAATCAGTTATAGTGTTTAGAATATGAATTCCAATGCTTCGCGGAATGTTCCGGTTGTTGTGGAATGTTCCGGTTGTTGTGGAATGTTCCGGTTGTTGTGGAATGTTCCGTTTGTTGTGGAATGTTCCGGTTGTTGTGGAATGTTCCGGTTGTTGTGGAATGTTCCGGTTGTTGTGGAATGTTCCGGTTGTTGTGGAATGTTCCGGTTGTTGTGGAATGTTCTGGTTGTTGTGGAATGTTCCGGTTGTTGTGGAATGTTCCGGTTGTTGTGGAATGTTCCGGTTGTTGTGGAATGTTCCGGTTGTTGTGGAATGTTCCGGTTGTTGTGGAATGTTCCGGTTGTTGTGGAATGTTCTAGAAAGTGCTGAAAGCTTCCAGAAAATTCGATGGTTGAAGAAAATGGAGAAAAATCGAAAAAAAGTTACAAATAACTACATGAGACATTTCTATAATTGAAAAATAGCAAACAACGTTTAGGAAAAATGGAAAAATTATTGAAAAAAACGTAAAAACACCGATTCGAAAAACTATTATCTATAAAGATTTTGCTACGTGAGAAGGTACATGAGAGATGAACCAAAAATGCTGTGACAATATTCAGCGCAAGTGGAAGTTGAAAAGAATGTTTTGAAAAATAAATTATTGTTGATTGAAAAAAATTAATTCGTCTAAAAAAACAAAATAGGAATTTTTATGAATGAATAGAAATTATAAAACTGTAGGAATAAAAATGAAAAAACTTATGAATAGTTTTTATGGGAATATAAAAATATTTTTTCTATCAAAAAAAACACAAAAATTATAAGAAAAATATAAAAATGACAACCTTTCTGATCGCAAAACTGACATTTTAATTATTTTTCTAAAAATGAACTTAAAAATGAAGAAAAAAATAAATGAGAAGATTGAAATATGAATGAAAAAGATAAATAATTCGCAAAGTTTTGTTTTTAGTATGGTGTTATTGCTGGATCAAGGGTACAATCAATGGTTAACAATCATTTTGATTGGAAATTTAAGAAACATTCACGACATAATGTCTTAAAATAGTATAAGCAATATATTTGTCGGTTACATACTTTGTATTGAGACCCCTCTTAAAAGCGTAATTTTTCTTTGCATTTTTGAAATAGCTGAATAGTGTTCGCCTCCTGCCACCGTCCCCTCTTATTCTTTCATTACCCTCTCCTCTTCCTTCTTTCTGCCTTTTCTCCTTCTCCTCAACTTCTTTTTTATATTTGTTAACTCTTCTTCTCTTTTAACTTTTCCTTCTCAAACTCTTCCTCATTCCTCTCTTCAATCCCTTCATCTTCCAGCTCCTTCTTCCTCTCCATTCTGACTATTCTTCTTCTCCTTCTTCTTCTTTCACCTCCTCCTCCTCCCTCCTCCTTTTCTCCTTCCTTCTCATCCTCCTCCTCCCTTCTCTTTCCCTCCTTCCTTCACCTCTTCCTCCTCCCTTCTCTTTCCCTCCTTCCTTCTCATCATCTTCCTCCCTTCTCTTTTTCTTCTTCATTCTCTTCCTTTCCTTCTTTTTCCTATCTTTCTGCCTCTTCTTCCTCCTCATCTGGAGTCATAGGGCAGAGCATTGAGACCACCAAGGAGTTGATTAGGAGTCAAGATGTGGGTGGAACCTATGATGGAAGGAGGGAATGGAGGGAGAAGGAAGAGGAAATGGAAGAATGGAATAAAAAGAAAGAAAAAACTTTTTTTAATTATATCGAAAAAAATGTCAACTTTGAAAAAAAACAAAAAAACAAAAATACGGAAAAAAACAAAAAAGAAACGATGACTCACCGACGACCACCTCCCAGCTCTTGAGGGTGGCGGAGACCTCGTATGCAGCCCTCATTTCGGACATGGACACACCGCCCACCACGAACACCACCAGCCGAGGCCCGCCCACCTTCGACTGCGTGGCTCTTTCCTTGTGCCACTGGCCGTACCTGGCGCTGTGAGGTGAAGGTTTTTGAAAGTTTTTTGGGGGAGTTTGGAAAGTTTCATGGGAAACAAGCTGTTTTTAATAAATCTTTGAGGTTTTTTGAAAAGTTCTTCGATTTTTTTTGAAGTTTTTCAAGGAGTTTGATACAAATTATATATAATAATAACATTTTTCTTCCTCTTCCTCCTTCTCCTCCTCCTCCTCCTCCTCCTCCTTCTCTTTCTCCTCCTCCTCCTCCTCCTCCTCCTCCTCCTCCTCTTCCTCCTCCTCTTTCTCCTCTTCCTCCTCCTCTTTCTCCTCTTCTCCTCCTCCTCCTCCTCCTCCTCCTCCTCCTCCTCCTCCTTCTCCTCCTCCTCCTCCTCCTCCTCCTCCTCCTCCTCCTCCTCCTCACCTCACGGGGGCCCCTGCCATGGAGGGACCTCTGCCTCCACCCATCAAGTAGGGAAACTTCTTCACGTCCAAGCGCTCTTCCACGGCCTCCTGGTGAAAAGAAGAAAAAGAAGGAAGATGATGAGGATGATGAGGAAAAAGGAAAGGAAAAGAATGATAAGAAGGAGAATGAAGGGAATTTGGATAATGATGATGATGATGATGATGATGATGATGATGATGATGAGGATGATGATGTTGATGATGATGATGGTGATGATGATGATGATGATGATGATGATGATGACGATGATGATGATGATGATGATGACGATGATGATGACGATGATGATGATGACAATGATGTTGATGATGATGATGGTGATGATGATGATGATGATGATGATGATGATGATGATGATGATGATGATGATGATGATGATGATGACGATGATGATGACGATGATGATGACGATGATGATGACGATGATGATGATGATGATGATGATGACGATGATGAAAAGTATGAAAACGATAAAAAAATATCACCAGAAAATTTACGCTTCCAAATCTAATTTCACCCCAAATATAATTTTCCCAAAAATCCAACATTCCTCAATCCCAACCTCCCCTTCCCTCTCCCCCCCAAACCTCCATGAGGTCCTTGATGTAGGGAGTCCAGCGGGACATTTGGTAGGTGTGGCTGGAGGTTCTCTCCCGCCTGTTCTGTGCCAAGTAACTTTGCGAACAACGCCTCCTGCCGCCCTGATGGGTGGTGCGAAAGGGGTGTAAAAATTAGGTGAAAGGTAGAGAAACAGGGGGTTGTGGGTTGGTGAAGAAAAAATCAATTCACTCAAAGCACTCAATCTCCCCCCCCCCCCCCCCCCCCCAAACCACCTTACCCTTCCAGAAATAGTTTCCCCAATTAATATTTAACTCTCTAAATTCCCTAAATCCCTCATTCACCCACCCACCTCCCCTTAAATTCCTCACTCACTCACCCACCTCCCCTTAAATCCCTCATTCACTCACCCACCACCCCTTAAATTCCTCATTCACCCACCCACCTCCTGGGTCACAGGCACTCCCAGCTGAGCCATGCTGTAGATGGTGTTCCTCTCCTCCGCGGGAATCTGAGCGTGCTGTAGCAACTTTTGCAGATTCTCGTCCGTTATGCCTGTGGGTGTGTGTTTGTGAATGTGTGTGTGTGTGTGTGTGTGTGTGTTTGTGTGTGTGTGTGTGTGTGTGTGTGTGTGTGTGTGTGTGTGTGTGTGTGTGTGTGTGTGTGTGTGTGTGTGTGTGTGTGTGTGTGTGTGTGTGTGTGTGTGTGTGTGTGTGTGTGTTCGTATGCACGTGTCTATAATGAATGAAAAAACCTACAAATCCACTTCAACAAAATAACACCCAAAAAACCCAATTTCTCCAAACCCTACAAAAGCCATAGTTAAAAACCCCATTGTCTCAATCAAAGGCCCCAAAAACCCTTAAAAACCCAAACCCAACTTAAAAACCCAACAAAAAACCTCAAAAACCACCCAAACTCCACGAAAAAAAACCCAAAACCCATTAAAAACCACTTAAAAACCACTCAAACCGCAATAAAAACCACCCAAAACCCCAATAAAAACCACCCAAACCGCAATAAAAACCACCCAAACCGCAATAAAAACCACCCAAACCGCAATAAAAACCATCCAAACCGCAATAAAAACCATCCAAACCGCAATAAAAACCATCCAAACCGCAATAAAAACCACCCAAAACCGCAATAAAAACCATCCAAACCGCAATAAAAACCACCCAAAACCGCAATAAAAACTACCCAAACCGCAATAAAAACCATCCAAAACCGCAATAAAAACCATCCAAACCGCAATAAAAACCACCCAAAGCGCAATAAAAACCACCCAAACCGCAATAAAAACCATCCAAACCGCAATAAAAACCATCCAAACCCCAATAAAAACCATCCAAACCGCAATAAAAACCACCCAAACCGCAATAAAAACCACCCAAACCCCAATAAAAACCATCCAAACCCCAATAAAAACCACCCAAAACCCCCTCGAACGAACCTCCCTTGTGAAGCACGTAGAGGATGATGATGCGACACTTGTCAGCCACTGAGACTGCCTCATCAAGCAGGATGGGCACGATCGACCGCATGGGGTCCTTCACCTTCTCCCCGTCACTGTCCGTCCCCATCGCCAGATCCTTTGAGGGTTTTGAGATATTTAAGGGTTTTTAAGGAGTTTTTAAAGGAGTTTTAAAGGGGTTTAATAGGGTTTTTAAGGGGTTTTTAAGGGTTTTTTTAAGGGTTTTTAAGGGTTTTTAAGGGTTTTTAAGGTTTTTTTTTAGAGTTTTTAAGAGGTTTTTTAAGGGTTTTGAAGGGGTTTTTAAAGGTTTTTAAGAGTTTTTTTAAGGGTTTTTTTAAGGGTTTTTAAGGGGTTTTTAAGGGTTTTTAAGGGTTTTTTTAGGGTTTTTAAGGGGTTTTTTTAGGGTTTGAAAAGTTTTTTCAAAGTTTTTTCGTGCGTTTTTAAGGAGGTGTTTTGGGGTTTATGGCACTTTCGGGAAAGACTGAATACTTTGTAAGTTTTTGGAATTTCTGTAATCTGTAATTAATCTTTGATTAAAGATTTTTGAATGCTGATTGTTTAAAAAATGTGTATTCTCGGAGAATTAGGAAGGAGGGATGATGAGGGAAAGATTTGTTGGGAATTCTGAAACATTCCACCCATGTTCTCACCTGTTCCACCTTACACAGCTTGTCGACCCTGCCCTGGTACATCTTCATGCAATCCTCTGCCAGGTGAAGGTGCGTGGAGTAGTTTGTCAGCTCCCGCTGGTGCTGCGGCATTTTCTTTATCATCTGGTGGGGGTTGGAACAAAATGGTGGAAGATGGAAGAAAGGGGTCGTTTTTGGGGGATGGGAGGGGATGGAAGGTGATGGGGGTTGTTTGTGGGGGAAGGGAGGGGATGGAGGGTTGTTTGTGGGGGATGGAGGGTTGTTTGTGGGGGATGGAAGGGGATGGAGGGTTGTTTGTGGGGGAAGGGAGGGGATGGAGGGTTGTTTGTGGGGGATGGGAGAGGATGGAGGGTTGTTTGTGGGGGATGGAAGGGGATGGGGGGTTGTTTGTGGGGGATGGAAGGGGATGGGGGGTTGTTTGTGGGGGATGGAAGGGAATGGGGGGTTGTTTGTGGGGGATGGAAGGGGATGGGGGGTTGTTTGTGGGGGATGGAAGGGGATGGGGGGTTGTTTGTGGGGGATGAAAGGGGATGGGGGGTTGTTTGTGGAGGATGGAAGGGGATGGAGGGTTGTTTGTGGGGGATGAAAGGGGATGGGGGGTTGTTTGTGGGGGATGGAAGGGGATGGGGGGTTGTTTGTGGGGGATGGAAGGGGATGGGGGGTTGTTTGTGGGGGATGGAAGGGGATGGGGGGTTGTTTGTGGGGGATGGAAGGGGATGGGGGGTTGTTTGTGGGGGATGGAAGGGGATGGGGGGTTGTTTGTGGGGGATGGAAGGGGATGGCGGGTTGTTTGTGGGGGATGGAAGGGGATGGGGGGTTGTTTGTGGGGGATGGAAGGTGATGGGGGGTTGTTTGTGGGGGATGGAAGGGGATGGGGGGTTGTTTGTGGGGGGTGGGAGGGGAAAGAAGGGGATGTAGGTTTGTTTGTTGGGGAATTTGTTTGTGGGTTGGATAGGTGGGTTTTTAGGGTTTGGAAAAGGTTTGAGT
>OX387252.1:5258805-5263805 GCA_947562095.1 Branchellion lobata | reverse complement strand
GAGAAGGAAGAGGTTCCCTCTTCTTGTTGATGTCTTCCACCACTGTGAGTGTTTGAAAAAATTAAATTATTTGTGTTACTTTTAAAATATTTTATTCAGCTTTATTATTTATTTATTCTATTATAAAGAAGCTTAATACTCTGGATCAATTTTCTTATTAAACGAATAATTTAATAAAACAAGACACAACATAAGAGGACATTGTGGACTACTCACAAGTGATGCCTTCGGACATGATGTCCGACATGCGACAAGAAGAAGAAATGGTTCTCATTGCGGCCTGGAGAGGAAAAAGTTGACTTATTTTATCATTCTCAAACAAAACCATTGGTGATACAAAGTATATAGAATAATTTTCTCGAAAAATTATTAAATTTGAGTCTTTCATAGCAAAATATAATTTTTTATATAGGCTTCCATAAAAATGTCAAGTGCTCAAGGCGTACCTGGTCCACCACCAACACCTTCCAGTCTGCTCCCTTGACCGCCTTCACTACCTCATTCAAAATTTCTGGCACGAAATCATCATTATTTGAGTATAAAACGGAAATTTCTAGGAATCTTCAATTAACAAATTTTTTATCAAGTTTCGAAATTTTTTGCGAATTGCAAATAAAGATCCGAGCTAAATAGAGATCCGAGTTTAAAAAGCGGAAAAAGCCAAAAATTACTGAAAGTTGAAAATGATTATTGCTTTTTAAATACATAGTCAATTTGAATGATTTAACAGAAAGAAAGAGCAGATATAACTAACTGTCTCGTACGGAATATTTGAGAGCCATCTTTAACTTGGCTATTTAAATGAGCGATGGGACTTTTGATATAATTTATGTTTTGAATTTCTTTTAGATGTAATTGTATAAAATAATTATGAAATTTTGTGATTTGTAAAATAAATAAATAATTTATCAAAACAATTTTATAATATGACCTTATTAAAAATTATAACTTAGATTATTTTTTGCTTTTGTTGATTTTGGTTTCTTGTAGCAACAAAATTTCTGGTATAAATTCATCCTTAAAGTGAACTATTACATAAAAAACCCGGTGTAATAGATAAGTTAAAGTTGTTTTGTATCTGAGATTGCAATAGAAAAATGGATGAAAATTTTGAAAATGAAATGATGAATAATCTCATGAAAAAAGATGACAAAAACAACGAAGAATTCGGAGATTTTTTAAAACGAGTAGACGAAATACGTAAGTAAAAACTGTTTAATACGTAACCATTTTTTAAACGACTTCTAACGAAGTGTTATTTCAATAACCTTTCTTTTCCAGAGTCCCTAGTGAAAGGGATGGCATCAAAAGATGAAAAAGTTGTGAAAGACTCTATGGAAAAAGCTGACGATATTTTGAAAAATCCTCCAAAAAAATCTAAAATAAAAAAAACAAATTCTAATAATGATGAAGTGAGTAGTGATGAAGTAGAAGATGCTGATGATGTAACTGATGGAAGAGGAGATGGTGATGGAAAGAAAAAAAAGAAAAAAAGTAATTTTTTTTGTTTTTTTGTGAAACACTTCTCTGATTTTTTTTACGGAAATTTTTTTCAAAAGTTTTCTACAGAAGTTTTTTTCTAATATTTGATTTCATTAAACCCCATTTTTAATTTTTTTAAATTGTTATAAATTTCCAGCTTTCAATAAAACTGTTATCAATGACAAGGCTTTTAAAGAGGAGGTTAAAAAAGATTCGGTTCCATCTGATCAGGGTGCTTAGTAGACCTCAATGGAAAATATATATAATCTTTTAATACATTCAATAATGCCAACGATACCACATCACCAACAATACGCTACAACAACCACACCACCAACAACCACACCACCAACAATACACTACAACAACCACACCACCAACAATACACTACAACAACCACACCACCAGCAATACACTACAACAACCACACCACCAGCAATACACTACAACAACCACACCACCAACAATACACTACAACAACCACACCACCAGCAATACACTACAACAACCACACCACCAACAATACACTACAACAACCACACTACCAGCAACCACACCACCAACAACCACACCACCAGCAACCATACCACCAACAATACACTACAACAACCACACCACCAACAATACACTACAACAACCACACCACCAGCAACCACACCACCAACAACCACACCACCAGCAACCACACCACCAACAACCACACCACCAGCAATACACTACAACAACCACACCACCAACAATACACTACAACAACCACACCACCAACAACCACACCACCAACAATACACTACAACAACCACACCACCAACAATACACTATAACAACCACACCACCAACAACCACACCACCAACAACCACACCACCAACAATACACTACAACAACCACACCACCAGCAACCACACCACCAGCAATACACTACAACAACCACACCACCAACAATACACTACAACAACCACACCACCAGAAACCACACCACCAACAATACACTACAACAACCACACCACTAACAATACACTACAACAACCACACCACCAACAACCACACCACCAACAACCACACCACCAGCAACCACACCACCAACAATACACTACAACAACCACACCACCAACAATACACTACAACAACCACACCACCAACAATACACTACAACAACCACACCACCACCAACCACACCACCAACAATACACTACAACAACCACACCACCAACAACCACACCACCAGCAATACACTACAACAACCACACCACCAACAATACACTACAACAACCACACCACCAACAACCACACCACCAACAATACACTACAACAACCACACCACCAACAACCACACCACCAACAATACACTACAACAACTACACCACCAATGATGCACCTTACGGCAATCACCAACAACACACTACAACAACCACCCCACCAACAACACACAAAAAATGCACCGCACCACACCAACTATATCACCATCATATCCTTATCTCCAAAATCATCGTCATCATCATCATCATCATCATCATCATCATCATCATCATCATCATCATCATCATCATCATCATCATCATCATCATCATCATCATCATCATCTCGTCATCCTCATCATCATCACAGCTGGCTTCATGAAAGCAGTGGAAGAGGATGCGATGAAGAGGGCAGAAGAGAGGAAGAAGAAGAAGGAGGAGGCAAGGGTTTGGAAGGAGAAAGGAGAAACTCTGTTCAACGAAGGCTCTTTCAAGGAAGCCCTTGAGGCCTTCGATAAGGTGGTGGCAGGAAGAAGTTGGAAGGGGCAGGAGATGAGAGGAAGAAAAGGGAGGAATTAGGAGGAGGAGTGAAGAAGAGTTAGGAGAAGATGGAAGAAGAGAAAAAGATGAAGGAAGAGAAGAAAATGGGAAGGAGAGGAAATGAGAAGGATGCTAAGGATGATTATGATGATGATGATGATGATGGTGATGATGATGATGATGATGATGATGATGATGATGATGATGATGATGATGATGATGATGATGATGGTGATGAGGATGATGATGATGATGATGATGATGATGATGATGATGATGATGATGATGATGATGATGATGATGATGATGATGATGATGATGATGATGATGATGATGATGATGATGATGATGATGATGATGATGATGATGATGATGATGATGATGATGATGATGGTGATGATGATGATGATGATGCTTGATCATGTTCCAGGCTCTTGGGACTTTCAAGGATTGGCCAGCCTTGTGGACGGGTCGGGCACTGACCCACTTACAACTAGGTCATCTTGACAAAGCACTTCATGACTGCGATTGGGCTTTCAGGGTAGGTGGGAAGGCAGGAGGGAAGTTGTGCATCAGGTTGAGATGTGTGGTGTGGTGTGTGGCATGGATGGTGTTAAGGACGTGTGGTATTGAGGAGTTGGTTGTATAAGGGAGGTATCGAAAAAATGTTATTCCCGCCATTAAAAGCGCTCAACTTTTTTACGCTCATGTACATATACTTTAAATACGACCAACCTTTTAACACCCAGTCAGACGAGAAAAGTCTCAACGCTCACGTGACCATGTCTCGCATCCGGAGGAGTCAAGGACAGCACTCTGAGGCTGTTTCGGTGCTCAAGAAAGCTCTCAAGTTCCACCCCAGCAAGAAAACACTTATCAATAGTTTGCTTTTTTCTTTTTTTTTCAGATTTTTTTCCATTTCTCATTCAGTTTTTATTTTTCAGTTGGTTTTTTTTCAGTTAGTTTTGAAGTTTCATCTATGTTTTTCAGTTTTTTCGTTGTGAAAGTTTCCCTCCTTTTTTCAGATCTATCCGCTAAAGTAATTTTTTTGGAAAATTTTATTGTTTCATTTTAATTATTCGGTTTCCATTTGATATTTTTAAACTTTCAGAATATATCGTTGAAGCCACACTGGAACAAGCAAACGAACGAGAAAAAAATAAAGAAAAATCATAATTTGTTTATAGGGTTTATTTTAATCTTAAATTTCATCAATATATTATATGGTCATTTTTTGTATACATCTATTAGTCACTTGGGTACGTAGATTTGATATCTCAATTAACTTTTGTTTCAGTTTATTTTAATTGTTTGCGTGGCGATCGTCGATTCTCCGCTTTATTCCGAACGTTTGCTTTGCAATAAAGTCGTTTTGGTTTGCATTTTAAAAGTAAAAAGTTTCGACGACACCGACGATGAGGCAACTGAAGGGAAAGGTGAAGGAGAGCAAAAAGGAGAAAAGGGAGAGGAAGGACGACTTCAAGCAGCAAGGCGATCGTCTGCTCACCATCGTCTTGCCTACTTTTACCGTCATCTTCCTTCTACTCGTCCTCTTCATCTACGTCCAAAGTCGTCCTAAAGATACTTTATAAACCTTTTCAAGCTATTCTCGATTGTCTGAATATAATAAAACACAATTATCAAGGTGGAAATGATGTTTATTTTGTTTTTTATGTCTTTTATTTCTTTCCAAATGTACTGATCACTTATATTCAAGGCTTAAATGGTGGGAGATTTTTGAGGTG
>OX387252.1:5243805-5253805 GCA_947562095.1 Branchellion lobata | reverse complement strand
AGGTGTGGAAGGAGGTGTGGAAGGAGGTGTGGAAGGAGGTGTGGGGGAGGTGTGGAAGGAAGTGGGGGGAGGTGTGGAAGGAAGTGGGGCTAGGTGTGGAAGGAAGTGGGGGGAGGTGTGGAAGGAGGTGTGGAAGGAGGTGTGGGGGAGGTGTGGAAGGAGGTGTGGAAGGAGGTGTGGGGGAGGTGTGGAAGGAGGTGTGGAGGGAGGTGTGAGGGAGGTGTGAGGGAGGTGTGAGTAAGGTGTGGAGGGGTGTGGGAAGGTGGTGGGGGAAGGGGGGGAGGAGGGTGTGCGAAAGGTGGGAGGGGGAGGGAGGGGGTGGGAAAGGGGAGCTGGGGGTGGGGATAGTGGGAAAAATATGTGGGGAAGGTGGGAGGAAAGATGTGGGGAAAGTGGAGGGGGGAAAGTGGAAGGGGGGAAAGTGTGGGGAAGGTGTGAAGGAGGTGTGGGGGGAGGTGTGATGGAGGTGTGGAGGGAGGCCTGGGGAAAGATGTGGGAGGAGGTGGGGGAGAGGTGTGGGGGAAATGGTGGTTGGATAGTGGTCTCTCCAGAAATAAAAAAAAGTAAGTAAAGTGTGCACCGAAGCGCCTTCGAACGAAGTGCTAAAAGGCGTTTCACGAACGCTTTGATTAGACTGGATTTGTGAATTTGATGGGTAGTTAATGAGGGTGTGGAGGGTGGGATGGTGGTGGGAAGAATGTGAAATTAATAGGGTGGACTGTTGTTGATGGGGAAGATGAGGTGGGAGATTGGATGACTTTGATTGAAGCAAGAACAGGAAATGGTAAAACGTTGGTTGGATGCATGTCACGTGTAGGCAATTGTGATCGGAAAAGACAGCAAATATTAATTCATTTTGTTTTGTTTTTCATGGTTCAAAATTGTTCAATGACTTGTTTTTTTTTCGTTATTATAATCTAAATTTTATCTTTGGTAATAATAATATAATAATATTTTTTATTATAATTCTTTGAACAACCACTGTAATTAAGATTATTGTTAGTGTTTTTGTTTTTGTTTTTATGATGTAATGGCGATGGTGCAAACGCACTGACCTGCAGTAGGATTGCGTCATATCTTCTTTTGTGACGTCATGCGTTACGTCATTGTCACGTGACCAAGGCGTGGAAAAAAAAGAAGAGGAGGAAGAAGAAGAAGAAGAAGAAGAAGAAGAAGAAGAAGAAAAAGAAGAAGAAGAAGAAGAGGATGAAGAAGGGGATGAAGAAGGGGAAGAAGGAGGAGACAATGAGGATGAAGACAATAAAGATGATGAAGAAGAAGGGGAAAAAGATGGAGAGGAGGAAGAAGAAGAAGAAGGAGGAAAAGGAGCGTCTCGTTGGAAGGCAGAGTAGCAGTGGGCGGTTTGGTGTCTGCCGTGTTGCAGGCACTTCTGAGTCAGTGCGTACTCTGCAATCACAATGTTGAAAATCAAAGTTAAAGCTTCGAATCGCCCAAAAATTCATCACCTTTTTTCAACTCACCATCAAAAAATATTCTAAAAAGCACATAAAAAGACTCCAAAAACCCCTTTAAAACCACCAAACCACCCAGCCACCAAACCACCCAGCCACCAAACCACCCAGCCACCAAACCACTCAGCCACCTTCTATGACGTTGTCTCTGGCGCAGAAATATCCCCACTCAGCCTTACTCCTCACCCCCCTCATCAAGTTTCGGTCGTTAGTAACATCTGGACACTTGCCCCTGACGCTATTCATGCACTTGAACAGCTTTCGAATGGCTCTGAGAAAGGGGTTTTGAGGTTCTTGGAGAATGTTTGAAGAGTTTGAAGGAACTGGGTGTTTGAGGGTGTTTTTGGGGTGCTTGAGGGTGTTTGTGGGTGTTTTTGGGGTGCTTAAGGGTGCTTGTGGGTGTTTTTGGGGTGCTTAAGGGTGCTTGTGGGTGTTTTTGGGGTGCTTAAGGGTGCTTGAGGGTGTTTTTGGGGTGCTTGAGGGTGCTTGAGGGTGTTTTTGGGGTGCTTAAGGGTGCTTGAGGGTGTTTTTGGGGTGCTTAAGAGTGCTTGAGGGTGTTTTTGGGGTGCTTAAGGGTGTTTGAGGGTGTTTTTGGGGTGCTTAAGGGTGCTTGAGGGTGTTTTTGGGGTGCTTAAGAGTGCTTGAGGGTGTTTTTGGGGTGCTTAAGGGTGTTTGAGGGTGTTTTTGGGGTGCTTAAGGGTGCTTGAGGGTGTTTTTGGGGTGCTTAAGAGTGCTTGAGGGTGTTTTTGGGGTGCTTAAGGGTGTTTGTGGGGTGTTGGCAGGTGTTTGGGGAATGATTTAAGGGTGTTTGAAGAGTGTTTAAGGGTGTTTGGCAAATATGAGACCTGGTTTGATGGGGAAGGATTTAATGGAAAAAGTTGTGTAAAGATAAAATATATTTTTTATCCACCATTCTTTTCACCTACAACCCCCTTCTCTCCTATCACCTACAAACTCCCCCTCCCCCCCCCCCCCCTCCCCTTCCTCCTATCATCCTCAAACCCCCCTTCCCTCCTATCACCCTCAAACCCCCCTTTTTCTCCTATCACCTACAACTCTCCCTCTAGCACCCATAACACCCCTTCTAGCACCCACAACCTCCCATCACTTACAACTCCTTCCATCACCTACAACCCTCTCTCCATTACCTCAAATTCCCCCATTCACCCACAACACCCCCATTCACCCACAACACCCCCATTCACCCACAACACCCCCATTCACCCACAACACCCCCATTCACCCACTTCTTTCTAATCCCCTCCAACCCCCCCCCCCCTCACCCACAAATGGAACGAATGACTTCCACATCAATTCCTCCCAACAACTCCGATCTCTCCACAAAGTGTCGCTTCCAGAACGAGTTCAGCTGTCTGGTGCACAATGCGCTAGATAAATGAACCTCTGGTTGGCATGGTGATGGCGTCGTTTCTGCTCTTCCGCAACCACTCACTGCTGGGGGTTTTTTTAATTAAAAATTTTTTTTCTGTTTTTTTCTATTTTTTTGAGTTTTTATTACTTTTGTTAATAATTTTTTTATTTTTTATTTATCATAAATTCAATTTTTTTGTCAATATTTTTCTATCAGAATTGTATTTTTTTAAACTGTCATTCACTTTTATTCAGTCTTTCTAACATTTTTAACTAACTTTTTTCTTTTTTTTCTTTTTTTCTATTATCATCATTACTATTTTCATTTCATTGTTTTTTTCACTCTGGTTCCGTTTTAAGGTTACGAAAAATATCTTCATGGCCTCTTCACACCTCGAGTGGTAGTTATCCATTTTTTGATTTTTTTTTATTATTTTTTTCTTTTTTTCATTTTTTTAATTATTTTTTTTCAATCTAATGATTTTTTTGTGAACAAAAATTACTATATTTCTGATTAAAATCCGTTTTTTTGCGTTTTGTTTTTGTTTTGTACTAATGATTCTTCCTTATGTTTGATGGAAGTGCACGTGGCAAAAGTTTTTTTCAAATTTTTTGCGCAGACGCTAATGAAAAATAAAATTAATTTTTGATTTTATTGTTTTTTTATTTTATTTTGATTTTTGGAAAACTTCAAATCATTCCCTCAAGGTGCACAACTCGCTTATTACACCAGTTCTGTTCAATGAATTTTTGAAAAAGATTTTTAAAAATTGTTTTTAAAAATTGGAAAAAAATTAAACTTTTTTTTTTTTTTTAATTTTGCACCAGTTCAATTTTTTCTACTCAAGCCACTTTGTTTTTCAAACATTTTTTGAATTTTCTAGCTTAACAATCGCCTTTTCTTCTCAAATATTTTCAAAGTTCATGAGAATTTTTTAAAGGTTTTTTTAAAAAAAGTTATTCTCAAGTTTTTTGTGAAGTTTTGAAATTTTTTTAAAGTTTATTTTTTTTTTCAAAGATTAAAAATTTCAACTTTTATTATTATTTTTTTGTTCATGTGTTCAAAACATTAACACTTGAATTGGAATCTGGCATTGCAATCAAGTGTTGGTGAAAAAACTTAAAAAAATTTTCTTTTTTTAATTATTCAAATTCAACAAACAAAATTCTTTTTATAACAATTTTTAATTCAAAAAACTAAGAAAAAAGTAGAAATAATCAAAAACAAAACTCATTAAAACATTTCTTGGGAACAAACGCCGATTTATTGGTTAACAACATCACACTTACCATGAGCTCAAAAGCCATTTTGAAATTTATTTGAAAACAGTTTTTGAAAAACCTTAAAATTTATCGGGTTTTGTTGGGTTCAGCGTCAGATGTGTTTTTTTTTTTCATTTTGGAATTGAAAAAGAAAATAATAAAAATGGAAAAAAAAAATTTGGAAAATAAAAATAACGACAAAAAGAATATTTCAAATTATAATAAAACACCATTGAGAAACCATAAGAAGAAAATGATTTGAAAAACAAAGAAATACAATATAATACAATAAAATACAATACAATACAATACAATACAAAACAGTACAGTACAATACAATACAATACAATACAATACAATACAATACAATACAATACAATATAATACAATACAATACAATACAGTACAACACAATACAATACAACACAATACAATACAATACAATACAATACAATACAATACAATAAAAAAACAATACAATACAATACGATAAAATACAATACAATACAATACAATACAATACAATACAATACAATAAAATAAAATAAAATACAATACAATACAATACAATACAATACAATACAATACAATACAATACAATACAATATAATACAATACAAAACAATACAATACAATACAATACAATACAATACAATGCAATACAATACAATACAATACAATACAATACAATAAAATATAATACAATAAAATACAATACAATACAAATACGAATATTATCAGAGTGGCATTAACCCCATAGAGTTTCGAGGCTAACAAAAAATAATACAAATTTTAATTTAAGTTTTTTTTGAAAAATCAATTAAAAACGGTCACGTGTATACTGATGTTCCCTAGCACCGTGTGGCAGTTGTTATGAACCTTGTCATGAAGGTCGCTGTAGCTATTGTTGTAACAGCTGTTATAAACAGGGTTGTAACTGCTGTTATAAACAGGGTTGTAACTGCTGTTATAAACAGGGTTGTAACTGCTGTTATAAACAGGGTTGTAACAGCTGTTATAAACAGGGTTGTAACTGCTGTTATAAAAATTGTGGTTACCGCTGTTATAAACATTGTGGTTACCGCTGTTAAACCTCTTGCCATAAGCTTTCTTGAACTTTTGTTAAGAAAATGTTTCAGAGACACATGAAAAATTGAGAGGTGGTTGAGTCAGCTACTGATGCCATCGTGATAAAGAGCTGCTGTTTGGGCTGAAACTAAGTTTGAAAGTCTTGAAAATTAGGTAAAGAGATCTCTGAGAATGGTGAAATGAGGAGAAGTTGAGGAATGGTGAAGTGAGAAGTTGAGGAATGGTGAAATGAGAAGTTGAGGAATGGTGAAGTGAGGAGAAGTTGAGGAATGGTGAAATGAGGAGAAGTTGAGGAATGGTGAAGTGAGGAGAAGTTGAGGAATGGTGAAGTGAGGAGAAGTTGAGGAATGGTGAAGTGAGGAGAAGTTGAGGAATGGTGTCATGAGAAGAAGTTGAGGAATGGTGAGGTGAGGAGAAGTTGAGGAATGGTGAAATGAGGAGAAGTTGAGGAATGGTGAAGTGAGGAGAAGTTGAGGAATGGTGAAGTGAGGAGAAGTTGAGGAATGGTGAAGTGAGGAGAAGTTGAAGAATGGTGAAGTGAGGAGAATTAAGTGAGAAAGTATGGAGGCATATGGTGCTGAAAATTATGTTAACGCACGAGTAATAAGTGACTTGCCGACGAAATATCTTTTTAAAGATAGAACCACTTTGGAAGAAGTAGGAAAAATTTGATTATTTTTATAATGACTGAAAGAGCTGTTAATCTTTGCACAAGTGTTTGATTTGGTGAGGTTGGTGTAACCCCTCAGTCTTGTTCGCAGCCTGCTTGTTGGACATTGCTTCTTTGTTATTGGTAGTGTTTGTAATCTTTGTTATTGAATGTTACGTCATTGTTATTTATATTGTTAAGTTTCCTTGTTATTGGATGTTACGTCACAGTCCAAAGAACAAATAACTCATAGTTGCAAGAGTGATTTACTGGGCAATAACAACCGCTCCAAACGTGGACAGTCTTTTGTATGATTGTTGCTTCTTTCATTTTCAATTCTATGCTTGTCAACGGCATGCTGTTGCTGTCAAAGCTGTTATAGCTGTCATATCTATGC
Source organism: Branchellion lobata (assembly GCA_947562095.1). Lineage (NCBI taxonomy): Eukaryota > Metazoa > Annelida > Clitellata > Hirudinida > Piscicolidae > Branchellion > Branchellion lobata. The sequence goes on along the minus strand of OX387252.1, from coordinate 5,247,564 downwards.
TTTTGTTATATAATTTATGTCGTTGTTGTTGTGGCATTTTTTGTTACTAAGTTTTATTATTCATGTTATTGTCAAGTTGTTTTGTTTATGTTATTGCTGAGTTGTATTATTTATGTTATTGTTAAGTTTTATTGTTTATGTTATTGCTGAGTTGTATTGTTTGTGTTATTGTTGAGTTGTATTGTTTATGTTGTTGTTGAGTTGTATTGTTTAAGATGTTTGTTTGTTTTTCAAAAATGAAAATTTTACTTAGAAGCCATCTCATCACGGTAAGCTATTAAGAGGAGTAACCTCTATTACCTTATCATTTCTACTTTGTGTTTTTAAAGAGTTTTTTTGGCATTTTCAACAAAGGCACTTCCACAGGAACTACTGATAACGAAGATTGATAAAGCTGATGATAACAAAGCTTGTTAGCATTATCAGTAACAAGAATTGCTAATACCAACTATTCTTGAGACTGTGGTCTAACACCAACAACACTTGGGACTGTGGTCTAACACCAACAACACTTGAGACTGTGGTCTAACACCAACAACACTTGAGACTGTGGTCTAACACCAACAACACTTGAGACTGTGGTCTAACACCAACAACACTTGAGACTGTGGTTTAACACCAACAACACTTGAGACTGTGGTCTAACACCAACAACACTTGAGACTGTGGTCTAACACCAACAACACTTGAGACTGTGGTCCAACACCAACAACACTTGAGACTGTGGTCTAACACCAACAACACTTGAGACTGTGGTCTAACACCAACAACACTTGAGACCGTGGTCCAACACCAACAACACTTGAGACTGTGGTCTAACACCAACAACACTTGAGACTGTGGTCTAACACCAACAACACTTGAGACTGTGGTCTAACACCAACAACACTTGAGACTGTGGTCTAACACCAACAACACTTGAGACTGTGGTCTAACACCAACAACACTTGAGACTGTGGTCTAACACCAACAACACTTGAGACTGTGGTCTAACACCAACAACACTTGAGACTGTGGTCTAACACCAACGACACTTGAGACTGTGGTCCAACACCAACAACACTTGAGACTGTGGTCTAACACCAACAACACTTGGGACTGTGGTCTAACACCAACAACACTTGAGACTGTGGTCTAACACCAACAACACTTGGGACTGTGGTCTAACGCCAACAACACTTGAGACTGTGGTCTAACACCAACAACACTTGAGACTGTGGTCTAACACCAACAACACTTGAGACTGTGGTCTAACACCAACAACACTTGGGACTGTGGTCTAACGCCAACAACACTTGAGACTGTGGTCTAACACCAACAACACTTGAGACTGTGGTCTAACACCAACAACACTTGAGACTGTGGTCTAACACCAACAACACTTGAGACTGTGGTCTAACGCCAACAACACTTGAGACTGTGGTCTAACACCAACAACACTTGAGACTGTGGTCTCACACCAACAACACTTGAGACTGTGGTCTAACACCAAAAAAACTTCTTGAGACTGTGGTCTAACACCAACAACACTTCTTGAGACTGTGGTATACACTGAACTGTTTCTTGGGAGTCATTATCTTTAGAGCAACCTTACGGAAGTTGCGCCACGTTATTTTTGAAGATCTCTTCCTACGATGAAGTGACGATTTATGGAATGTCTCATGACAAAGACAATAATCGTATTATGATAAAGCCTGTATTATAACAAATCTTGTGTTATAACAAAGCCTGTGTTATAACAAATCTTGTGTTATAACAAAGCCTGTGTTATAACACAGGGAGCAACGATTTATGAAATGTTTGTCTAGTCTTGATTTACTATGAAGTATTTACAATGGGCTTTGCGCGTATGACTTACGGCTTGTGCTGTTAACATCCCCACGACTAACATCGTTTCAACGTTAACAATACCACGTGTTACAGCGCTGTTAACATTTGAGGTGACACTTTTTGCATGAGTGTTAACTCTCGCAGAGACATTGGTTATAATCATTGTAATAAAAAAATAACAAAAATAATAAAAATTATTAAGAAATTATTGATTTTTATAGAATTAAAACTCAATCTAATATAATCGAATCATTTATATAGCGCTGAGCCCACATAGTCAACATTGATAAAGAATAATAGTTACGTTTGTATTGATGATGGCTTTGTTTCAATAGAGATTGTTTATCTGAAATACCTTTGTTAAATTATTATTCTACCAACTTTCATCATAAACTATTTAATTGTTTTTTGTTTTGTTTTTTCAGTTATTAAAAAATAATTTTTAATGAAAAAAAAACTTTATTTACTCAAAACCCTAGTTGTAATCTTTTTTTTTTCAATTTAATAAAATATTTTTGAATAAGATGTTTTCTAGTTTTCGCATGAAGTTTCATAATGTCGAAAAAAAAATAAAAATAAAAATTCAAACATTTTTATTTTGAAATTTTTTTTCCTTTCGACCAAACTAATTAATTTTTCATTTTATTTTGTTTTATTTTTTTATTTTTTTCATCGTTTAAATTTTTATTCAATTTTTCTTATTAATTTATTCTTTATTTCAGAAATATTTCAAACATCCCAAAACAGGTTCAGATTTCAAAACAGTGTCATTTCGTCGTCAACTCTGCAGGCCTTTTCTTAAATTAAAAAAATTTTCAAATTCTTTTTTTGTCAAGTTTTTTTTTTTGTTATTTTGAATTTTTTTAAGTTTTTCATTCAAACTTTCACTTATTCTATTCTCCTAGTTTTCCTTATTTTTTTCAATTTTTTCTTTATTTATTCTTATTTTTTCCATTTTTTTCCTTTATTTTTTATTTTTTCATTTTATTTTTATTTGTTCATTTTTTAATGTATATTTTTTATTTAAATTCTTTTTTTATTTTTTTTTCTCATTTTTTACTTTTTAATTTTATTCTATCATTTTCATTTTCATTCGTTTATTTTTATTCCTAATCTTTTATTTTTCTTCTTATTTTCTTTTTTTTTTCATTTTCATTCTTTTTTTTCTTTTTTTTCTCTTTTTTTTTTTTATTTTCCAGTTTCTCATTTTTATTTTATTTTTTTATTCGTATTTTTTCATTTTTATTCATACTTTCCAATTAAAATTAAAATTTAAAATTTTCACATTTGTGTATGCTAAGTCATTATTTTTTTGTTATACCTATAATCTATTCACCTTACAAAACTATTCAACATTTTTTTAATTTTTTTAAATTTTTTTGAATTTTTCTTTTCCTTTTGTTTTTTTGTTTTTTCAGTCAACGTTTTTCCATGAGTTTTTAGGTCATTGACTCGGTGAGAGTCGAATGTCCTTATTGTCATTCAAAGTTGATTTATTTCAGTAGCACAAAGTCATTTAAAAACTTTCAATATTTTTTTATATTTTTTTTCACTTTTTTTTCTTTTTATTTTAAAGTTTTTATTATGTTTATATTTAAAAAAAAGAATTTCAAGAATTTTTCTAGATTTTGATTCTCGTGTTTTTTGGGTTTTAATTAAAAAAATCCATTTTTTTCGTCATTCAAAGAAACACAAAAACAACAACAAAACAATAAAAAACGACAAAAAAACAATAAACAACAAATCACAACAAACAAAAACAACAAAAAACAATTCCACAACAAACAACAACAAAACAAACACCAAAAACAAACACCACTTACAACAAACAACACCAAAACAACACAAACAACAATAACAACAACAAACAACACCCGAAACAACACCAAAAACAACAACAGACTCTTAGAAGGAACAAGGATAATGGAC
>OX387252.1:5230916-5243605 GCA_947562095.1 Branchellion lobata | reverse complement strand
CTCCTCCTCCCCTTCCTTCTCCTCCTCTTCCTTCTCCTCTTCCTTCTCCTCTTCCTCCTCCTCTTCCTCCTACTCCTCCTCCGCTTCCTCCTCCTCTTCCTCATCTTCTTTCTCTTCCTCCTCCTCCTCCTCTTTCTCCTCCTCTTCCTCCTTCTCTTCCTCCTCCTCTTTCTACTCACTCACCACTCAAGACGTCAGGACTGATGTAGGCGGGACTTCCTCGCTGGTCCTGCAATGGGTGATGACGTCACAACAGAAGCTACAAATATTTCTGTTACCTCTACACCCACCCTTATATTTCCCTTCCTTTTCCTTTTCCCACTCACTATTTCCTCAAATAAATTTCTTTCTTCCCTCTTCCTTTTTCCCCAGCCACCCCCCAACTCCTCCACTCATTAGGGAAATTCATAAAACCCCACCCACTCTGCCCATCTCTCCACTTACTTTCCCGTTTTCCCATTCATCCAGCCTTCCCTATCCTCATCCACCCACTCTTCCCTTTACCCCACCCACCCATCTTGCCCCATTTCCCCACCAAACATCTTGCCCCATTTCCCCACCCACCCATCTTGCTCCATTTCCCCACCCACCCATCTTGCTCCATTTCCCCACCCACCCATCTTGCCCCATTTCCCCACCCACCCATCTTGCCCCATTTCCCCACCCACCCATCTTGTCCCATTTCCCCACCCACCCATCATGCCCCATTTCCCCACCCACCCATCTTGCCCCATTTCCCCACCCACCCATCATGCCCCATTTCCCCACCCACCCATCTTGCTCCATTTCCCCACCCACCCATCTTGCTCCATTTTCTCACCCACCCATCTTGCCCCATTTCCCCACCCACCCATCTTGTCCCATTTCCCCACCCACCCATCTTGCCCCATTTCCCCACCCACCCATCTTGCCCCATTTCCCCACCCACCCATCTTGCCCCATTTCCCCACCCACCCATCTTGCCCCATTTCCCCACCCACCCATCTTGCTCCATTTCCCCACCCACCCATCTTGCCCCATTTCCCCACCCACCCATCTTGCCCCATTTCCCCACCCACCCATCTTGCCCCATTTCCCCACCCACCCATCTTGCCCCATTTCCCCACCCACCCATCTTGCCCCATTTCCCCACCCACCCATCTTGCCCCATTTCCCCACCCACCCATCTTGCTCCATTTCCCCACCCACCCATCTTGCCCCATTTCCCCACCCACCCATCTTGCCCCATTTCCCCACCCACCCATCTTGCCCCATTTCCCCACCCACCCATCTTGCCCCATTTCCCCACCCACCCATCTTGCCCCATTTCCCCACCCACCCATCTTGCCCCATTTCCCCACCCACCCATCTTGCCCCATTTCCCCACCCACCCATCTTGCTCCATTTCCCCACCCACCCATCTTGCCCCATTTCCCCACCCACCCATCTTGCCCCATTTCCCCACCCACCCATCTTGCCCCATTTCCCCACCCACCCATCTTGCCCCATTTCCCCACCCACCCATCTTGCTCCATTTCCCCACCCACCCATCTTGCTCCATTTTCTCACCCATTCTTCTCATTTCACACCCATCTCTTCACCCCTTCTTCTCCCCCTCCCAAGTCACCTTCATGAGGTCGAGGTCGGAGAGGAGGTGTTTGCCAAGGCAGAAGTTGGTGACGGTGACGTGTCGAGACCTCGTGTCTACCACCATGTTGCCCAGCTTCAAATCTCGGTGCACAATGTTCTTCTGGAGGAGGGTGGCAGAGATGGAAGGTTGGAGGAGAAAGAGAGATGGATGGAAGCAAGGAAGGATTGGATGGGAGGAAGAGAGGGTTGGATGGATGGAAAGGGAGGGATAGAAAAATGAGAGTTGGATAGATGAGGAAGAAGGTTGGATTGATGGAAAAAGGGGGGAGATGAAAAAAAAAGAGTTGAATGGATGGAAAAAAAGAGGATGGAAGTAGATTTGGTTGTTTAAAAAGTTCGTAGCAGAGGGCTTTTGAACATTGTAGAATCAACGCTATACAAATGCTTTGATTAGATTAGATTAAAAAGAGTTGGATGGAGGAAGGAGAAGAAGGAATGGAAGAAAGAAGGTTGAATGGAAAATGAGTTGATAAAGAAAGACTAAAAAGAACAGAAAAACAAAGAACGACAAAGACGTACAAAGAAACAAAAAAAACAAAGAAAGACAAAGAGGATTATCAGAAGCACCCACTTTGTGGAGGTCGGCGATGATACGACTAATGTCCAAGAAGATGGCCACTGCCTCCTTCTCCAATAGCTTCTTCTCCTTCAGAGATTTTAGTTAATTGATAAAAGTTGATTGGAGTGAATGTGTTTGAATTAAATTGAAATGAAAGTAAAACTATACATAAAATAAAAAAACTGAGAAAGACAAAATGGCCAACCATACAAAAAAAAAACTTTTCAAACAAAAAAACAAACAACTAAACAATGAATAACCACACAAGCAAACACAAAAAAAATGACCACACAACCAAACAAAAAAACACAACCATCAACCCAAACAAACAAAAAAACAAACAAACAAACAAACAAACAAACAAACAAATAGTAGTCCCACCTTGATGACGTAATGTTGCAGGTTCATGCAGTGGCTGGATTGCTTGGAGTACTCATGGGCCACCAGGCAGTCGAGCACAAGCACCACTCGAGGGTACCTCTTGCCTGTGTACTCCAAACCCCCCGTCACTCCGTTCACCTTCTCCTCCATTGCCTCATCCTGGTGGCAGGGATTGTGGGGTTTGTGAGGTTCTTTGATTGTGGCTGTTTGTGTGGTGTCGTGTCACGGTGTATGATAAAAAGGTATTATAATCAGTATTACCAAGATTAATGATAAAGTTAGAATTAGCTTTGAAACTACCACCAAAATGGTAAAACTAACAAAATAATGATGAAACATTTTAAACTACTACCACCAATACAACGATGAAATTTTCAAACCCCCTTCCCTCCGAAGGTGAAAAGACACCACCTTAAAGATGCCATGGTGCTTGATGACGCCTGGCTGGTTCTTGAGCATCGAGAGAAGGCTCAACTCAGTGTGCAAGAGAGCCTTGCCCTGTCTGTCTTCTGATGCTTCTTCAGACAGACCTCGCTTCAGAGACAAAATCTTTTGGTGGATTATTTTTATGTGGTTGATTTTATAGCAGAATTTGATTATTAAGAAGTAATGAATAGAACTGGAATATTCTATAGGTTTTAACTTTTTTCAATTATTTCAGCGAAACATTGTGAAAACCTTCAAACTATAAAACTCGTCTGTCTTCTCTTTTCTGGCCAGACATTGGACGATGGTTGAGACGGGCGAGGGTCCCAGTAGAGGGCCTGTTGTTTCGTTTGAATAAAATATAAAAACTACGTCTGGAAAATAACTTGTATTTGCTTATTTAAAATTTCATATCTTATCAATAATTTATAAAAAATTTCGTTATGAATCTGCCAACAACCCGTATAACCTAAGATATATGGTCCTGCCTTTCTCAAAAGATTGACTTCTTTTTTATTGAGTTTATAATCACTTCTTGGATATTTTCTTTTTCGATTTATGACTTCTGTAGATTTACGAAATTCAGACATTTCAGCAGTTTAATTTTTAAATGTTCGATTCAGTTTTATCCGTTTTGCTTATTTTTCAAAAAAATTTTGTGATTATTTTTTTAATTTTTAGTGATTGGAAAATATAAAAGTTTTGTAAAAATGATTTCAAATTTTTACAAGCTCAATTTTTTCTCCAGGTTTTATTTTAGCTCAACCAGGCAGTTGCTTTCTATTCATTTTCTTTGAAAAGAAACTTTTTTTAAAGATATAACTAAATAGATTGTTTAGAAATTGTGTTTTTTTTGAAAGGTGAGATTATTTAAAATTTAACAATAAATGATTTTTGAAGATGATTAATTAAATGTTTTTATCATTTAAAAAAAACAGTTAAAAATATCTTATGAATGAATAGATTGATTCATCATTTCCACTCGATTGAAAGTTTGCACTTTCCTCTACTTTTTTGATTTTCAAAGACCCCATAAATTCAATTTGAGAAAATCTTTGTTGTGGCTAATTATATAGAAAGTTAATTAGTCTTAATTAGTTTTGTGAGTGTAAGCATATCCTGATTGCCCTAAAGACAACATTAGCATACTTAATAGTGGATGCTCTTCAAAGACTTTCAAATTCAAACTGATTTGAATGTGAACCGTTTTTAGTTCAGTTCTTCTTTGTTACTTCTTACTGTTTCTTCTTTACTTTCAACCCTTTGAAGTTTTGATCTCTTTTTCTTTTTTGAAAACAGGTGGACTATCATTTTCGTCAATAAAATAACCCTCCTCAAATCAAACCCTGTGTTTTGTGTAACAACTTTAATTATTTGAAAGTCACATAGTTTTAATTTTTGATAAATTAGTCATCAAATTATCTATTTAATCAGAATATATATTCATAATAGTATTATAACTATTATTAATATTTCATAGAAGATGCTGAAACATATAACACTTCCTCTGGTAACCCTTCTCCTCCTCCTACAACCTTCTCTCCAGCAAAGTACCATATCACCATTTTCTTTTTACTATAATTTCGAATAAATTAATTTTCTAAAGATCATTCTATCTTTAAATAAAAATAAATTAATTTTAATTATTTTTTCATTATTGAAAAGTTTTTATGATTCTCAATTTTATATTTTTAATATGCTGAAGTAGTTTTCGAACTTTCAAACATATTTCAATATCCCACAAAAACAAAAAAAATATGTTTGTGTTTTTTTATGGAATTTTTTTTACATTTTGCAATAAATCCTTCTGAGGTTTTCATGCCATTAAACAAACTGACCATCAATTCAACGCCATCTCAAGTGCTCACGCTCTTCTTTATGGCCTCAGGTCACACCTAGCATCTCAACCACTACTACTACTAATACTACTACTACTACTTCTACTACTACTACTACTACTACTACTACTACTACTACTACTACTATTACTACTACTTCTACTACTACTAATAATAATAATAATTCTCCCACCACCTCAGACTCGAAGGCTCGTGCCAAATGTGTGGTGCAGAAGAGCTGCGGTGACTGCATGGAGGCTGGTCCCATGTGTGGCTGGTGCAAGCAAGAGGTTCCCACCCATCCACCCTTCCCTCCTCTTTTTCTACCAATTTCCCATCCTCCTCTATTTCTCCCACTCTTTCCCACCTTCCTCCATTTTTCTTTTTTATCACCAACTTTTTCTTCATCTTCTTTCATCCTTCCCTCATCTTTCATTTTTTCTGCTACCACCACTAACTCCACCAACGTTGATTCCACCACCACCATGGTGACAGGAGTTTGAGAGTCAGGAGCGGTGTGACCTGGTGGATGAATTGATAAAGAAGAAGTGTGATTCGAACATGGTGCAGAACAAGCTCAGCAGTCTTTTCCCTTTCAAGGTCAACCTTATCACCCTCCTTCCTCCCCACTCTTCCTCTCTATCAGCTTCCGCCTTTTTCTACTTTCTTTTCTTCCAATCACCCTACCTCCTATCTCCAGTCTCTATTTTCTAAGCACTGTTCCCCACTCTTTCTATCTCTTAATTACTCCCCTTCTCTTCACTCTTTTTCTTCGTCTCTTCATCACCCTTCCTGCTCCAACAACAACATCAACAACAATAAAAAACGTTGTCACCCACCACCACCACTGCCACCACCACCGCCACCACCACCACCACCACCACCACCACCACCACTGCCACCCTCACAGGACGACTCTCCTCGAAGTGCCAAGAAGGATGGTCCTTCCGCAGTTCAACTGCAACCACAACACGTCAAGATCCAACTGAGGCCCAGTGAGAGGGGCGTTGATTTGGAAGAGGAGGAGGAGGAGGAGGAGGAGGAGGAGGAGGAAGAGGAGGAGGAGGAGGAGGAGGAGGAGGAGGAGGAGGAGGAGGAGGAGGAGGAGGAGGAGGAGGAGGAGGAGGAGGAGGAGGAGGAGGAGGAGGAGGAGGAGGAGGAGGAGGGGAAGGAGGAGGAGGAAGAGGAGAAGGAGGAGGAGGAGGAGGAGGAGGAGGAGGAGGAGGAGGAGGAGGAGGAGGAGAAGGAGAAGGAGGAGGAGGAGGAGGAGGAGGAGGAGGAGGAGGGGAAGGAGGATGGGAAGTTTTTTAAACAAATGCATTAAAATCTCACCAAAAATCCTACAACAACGAATTCGCTTCAAGAAAAACCCTTTTTCACATACCCAACCCTCAATCAACCCCTATTCCAAAACCTGACTACCAAACCCTCATCAACCAACCCATATCCTTACTTACAATCCCCAACCAACCCAACCTCAATCATCCACAGACCAACCCAACCCCAATCACCCACAGACCAGCCCAACCCCAATCACCCACAGACCAACCCAACCCCAATCATCCACAGACCAACCCAACCACAATCACCCACAGACCAGCCCAACCCCAATCACCCACAGACCAACCCAACCACAATCACCCACAGACCAACCCAACCCCAATCACCCACAGATCAGCCTTTTTCATTCCCGGTGCACTTTCGACTGGCAGAGAACTACCCAGTGGACTTGTATCTCATTATGGACTTGTCTCAGTCCATGTTGGACGACAAAAAGAAACTTGCGGAACTGGGAGCTCTGCTTGGTTTGAGGGTTTGGGGTTGGAAATAGGGTGGAGTTTGAGGGTTTGGGGTTGGAATTAGGGTGAAGTTTGAGGGTTTGGGGTTGGAATTAGGGTGGAGTTTGAGGGTTTGGGGTTGGAATTAGGGTGGAGTTTGAGGGTTTGGGGTTGGAATTAGGGTGGAGTTTGAGGGTTTGGGGTTGGAATTAGGGTGGAGTTTGAGGGTTTGGGTTGGAATTAGGGTGGAGTTTGAGGAGTTGGGGTTGGAATTAGGGTGGAGTTTGAGGGTTTGGGGTTGGAATTAGGGTGGAGTTTGAGGGTTTGGGGTTGGAATAAGAGTGGAGTTTGAGGGGTTGGGGGCTTAAAGGTTGGAGAAGTTAGGGTATCTGAGAATTCAAAGGTGAAGAAATTCGAGTTTTGAGTTTTAGGGAGATTTGGTTTAGCTGTAAAATGGAGATAAATTTAGGTTCGGTTGTCTGTAAAGGGATTTTGGTTTGGGTTGTTAAGACTGTGGGGTGTTCACTCACCATAAATTCACCCATTCATTTCACCACTACCTCCAACCCACCTAAAATTCCCCACAAACACTCATTTTACGCCACCACTTCACCAGCCAGGAAAATGATCAACATCACCGAGGACTTCCGACTTGGCTTCGGCTCTTTTGTTGACAAGAAAACCATGCCCTATGTCAGCACCGTGCCTGCCAAGTGAGGGGGGATGGGGTGTGATGGGTGAAAATGGGGGAAGATGTATAGGTACCGAGTGTTGAGAGTGGGTGATAGATAGCTAATGTTTTGAGGTTGGTGGGTAGTAGAGGGTGCTGCTGGGTGAAAAGGTGGGAGAGTTAAGCGGAGAGGGCAGACAGTTTGGTTGAGGTGATTGACTGTCCTAGTTCATTCCATCTTCTCTACTCGATCAACCTCTCACTAACTCAACTCCCCAACCAATCCATAAACCCAAAACTCCGAAACACCCATTCCTCAAAACACCCATTTTCAAAACACCAACCCCCAACCCCCACAGACTGTTACACCCATGTGATGGGTGTGCCTCTCCTTACGGCTTCAAGAACCACCTGTCGCTCACCTCGGAGGTGCGACAGTTCAGGCAGATGGTGAATGACATCCCCATCTCGGGCAACCTTGACTCACCCGAGGGAGGCTTCGACGCCATCATGCAGGCCATCGTCTGCCAAGTACTGCTTGGGAGGGGGGGGTTGGGTGGTTTAGGGGTTTTGTTAGGTGATTTGAGGTAATTGTTTGGTTTGGGTTTTTCAAAGGGGCGTTTTTGGGTTTGGGGGTTTTGGGTGGTTTTTCTGTGGCCTCGAAACTCTAAGGGGTTAATGCCACTATAATAGTATTCGTGTTTGTATTGTATTGTATTGTATTTTCTCATTCACTCTTTTCTCCACCATCTTCTCTGCAGAGCGAGATCGGATGGAGAGAAAAGTCAAGGAAGATAGTTCTCTTCTCCACTGATGCCGGCTTTCACTACGCTGGAGATGGAAAGGTGGTGCATGCATGCATAGATAGGCGCATGCATGCATAGATAGGCGCATGCATGTTTGATTGCATGGATGCATGGATTGAGGGAGAAGGGAATGCATGAATGGGTGTGTGGATTGAAGATCATAATGATAGAATTACTAGCATCACCACCTCACTCCAGCGCATCCCACCCCACCCCATCCCACCCCACCCCACCCCATCCCACCCCATCCCACCCCACCTCACCCCATTCTACCTCACCACACCACACCACACCCACCACAGTTGGGAGGCATCATAACACCCAATGATTGCTCCTGCCATCTCAGAAACAACGAGTACACAGAAAGCCTCAATCAGGTGAGCGCTGCCACCCTCATTGTCATAATTTATTGTTATCATTATTATCACAATTATTATTATTATTATTATTATTATTATTAGTGTTATTTTTATTATTATTATTATTATTATTATTATTATTATTATTATTATTATTATTATTATTATTATTATTATTATTATTATTATTATTATTATTATTATTATTATTATTATTATTATTATCATTTTATTTATTATTTTTTTCATTTGTATTGATATATTTTAGAGTTATTGAAAAAAAAAATTATTTTACTTTTTAATTATTTCTGTTTTTTCGTCTTTTTTCACTGCTTCTTACATCACCACAACTACTCATCTTCTTTGTCACTATCATCATCATCATCATCATCATCATCATCATCATCATCATCATCATCATCATCATCATCATCATCATCATCATCATCATCATCATCATCATCATCATCATCATCACCACCACGCCAGGACTACCCATCAATTAGTCAGCTGTCTGACAAAATCTCAGACGCCAAAGTGAATGTCATTTTTGCTGTCACAAACAAACAGGTGTGTTGGTGTTGTAACTGGTGTTGTTACTGTTGATGTTGTTTTCAATGATGTTTTTACCACTCCACGTCACACCACACTACAACATTCCACTCCACAACACACTAAAACATTACACACCACGTCACACCACACCACAACATTCCACTCCACGCTACGTCACTCCACACCACACCACTCCACACCACACCACTCCACACCACTCCACACCACACCACTCCACACCACTCCACACCACACCACTCCACACCACTCCACACCACCCCACACAACACCACTCCACTCCACACCACACCACTCCACACCACCCCACACTACACCACTCCACACCACTCCACTCCACTCCACTCCACACCACACCATTCCACACCACTTCACACCACACCACTCCACACCACACCACTCCACACCACGCCACAGATGGACGTGTACCAGAACTTGAGTGTTTTCATAGAGGGATCTGCGGTGGGAGAACTGGCCAATGACTCCGCCAACATCGTCGAACTCGTCCAGAAGAACTATGACGTATGTGTGGGTGTGTGTGTGTGTGTTTGTGTGTGTGTGTGTGTGTGTGTGTGTGTGTGTGTGTGTGTGTGTGTGTGTGTGTGTGTGTGTGTGTGTGTGTGTGTGTGTGTGTGTGTGTGTGTGTGTGTGTGTGTGTGTGTGTGTGTGTGTGTGTGTGTGTGTGTGTGTGTGTGTGTGTGTGTGTGTGTGTGTGTGTGTGTGTGTGTGTGTGTGTGTGTGTGTGTGTGTGTGTGTGTGTGTGTGTGTGTGTGTGTGTGTGTGTGTGTGTGTGTGTGTGTGTGTGTGTGTGTGTGTGTGTGTGTGTGTGTGTGTGTGTGTGTGTGTGTGTGTGTGTGTGTGTGTGTGTGTGTGTGTGTGTGTGTGTGTGTGTGTGTAATAATAATAATACTAATAATAATAATAATAATAATAATAATAATGATAATAAAATAATTATATTTATTATAATTATGATTATTAGAAAATCAGCAGCAGCGTGGAGTTGAAGGTGGAGGGCAACGAAGACATCAGCGTCAAGTTCCACACCTCATGCTTTGAGTGGCTGCTCTTTTTTTATTTTTATTATTATTATTTTTATTATTATTATCATTATTATAGTTTTTTAGTTAATAATTATTATAATAATTTTATTAATTTCACCACCACCACGCCACAGTTCGGAGCTGAAGGAGACGAACGAGTGCGACAACATCAAAGTCGGAAAAAACGTCAGTGAAGCTGCTGCTATCGTCATCTACCACCACCATTTTCATCCACCACCACCATCGTTGTTATCCCATCTTTCACCATCATTCACCATTTACCACCATCTTTCACCATCATCCACCATTCACCACAAATCATTACTCCATCACCTTTCATCTTCCATCATCACTTCTCACCTTCCCAACCCACCATGACTTTTCACTATCCACCACCATTAACTCTCCACCAACCACAGTCTTTTACAACCACACCAATCTTCTAAACTCACCAATAATTCCCCTAAACTCACCAAAACTTTCCAATACTTCTCCAAACTCACCAAAACCTTATCAAACTTTCCAAAAAATTTTCCACATGCTTCTTCACTTTCCCCCAAACTTCCCAACCCTTCAAAAATTCACCCACTTTTTCTCAAAACCCTCAAAGCTCACCTATTTTTCTCAAAACCCTCAAAGCTCACCCATTTTTTTCAAAACCCCCAAAACTCACCCATTCTCTTCAAAACCCCCAAACTCTCAACCCCTTTCCTCCCTTTTTCCAGGTGACATTCCAGGTGACATTAACAGCCACCTCGTGTCCGAAGGAGAAGGAAAAGTGGAGGAGATCCTTCAGCATCTCTCCAGTGGGCCTGGGAGAGAAGCTGCTGGTGGAGGTGGACCTGGTGTGTGGCTGCGACTGCGAAGAAGAGTCTCAATGGGTTTCTGGCGGTTTATTTTGACTTTTTGAAGGGGGGGGGGTTAAAAGATTTGGGGGGGAGGGGGAGTTTGGAAAGTTTTTGGGAGGTTTCAGAGATTTTTGGGGGTTTTCAAATTTGTTTCTCCCCTTTATTTCCACTCTCACCAATAACCGGCCAAATAATCCCTTTCAAGCAACACTCAACACATCCCTCTTCCCCCCTCCCCCCCAGCAACACAACATCCAACTTATCCCCCCCCCCCCCTTTCCTCCCCAGCAACACAACATCCAACTTATTCCCCCCCCCTTTCCTCCCCAGCAACACAACAGCGAAAAGTGCAACTACAAGGGCAGGCGGGTGTGTGGTGCGTGTGTGTGCAATGAGCGCTCCTACGGCGCCTCTTGCGAGTGTGACTCAAACACCCTCGTCAGTGCAGACCTTGACTCTTCGTGCAGGAAGTGAGGAGGCTTTGGGTGAAACTTTGGGGGTTTGGTGGCTTTTTGGGCGGGTTGAATGAGTATTTGGGTTTCGAGTGACTTTTGGAGGGGGTTGAGTAAATTTTCATTCTTATCACCGCGCGCATGCACACACACACACACACACACACACACACACACACACACACACACACACACACACACACAAACACACAGAGGCAACAGCACGGAGTTGTGCTCGGGCCACGGACAGTGCTCGTGCGGCAAGTGTCAGTGCGACTTCATCAGCCCCACCGACCCCACCAAGAAGTACACCGGCAACTACTGCGACTGCAACAACTACAACTGCGACTACGACAAGGGCGTTCTCTGTGGTGGTGAGTGGGGGTTCGTGAAGGTTTTTTTTGTGGATGGGGAAATAAATGGGGGTTGGAGGGGAAGGAAAGGGGAGGGGCTAGTAAATGGGGGTTGACGTAACGGTTGGGAGTTGGGGGAATGAATGGGGGCTGTTAGTGGGAATGGTGGATGGATGGGGTTATGGGGGTAATTGGATGAATGGCATAGAAGGATCGGATAGGGAGGTTGGGGGATGGATGGATGGATGGACTTCACACACCCTCACAGGCCCCAAGAAGGGCAGGTGTGAGTGCAGTGCGTGTGTGTGCACCGAAGAATACAGCGGTCACAACTGTGGATGCGCCAAGAGCCAGGAAGGATGCAGAGCCAGTGATGGGGTACTTTCTCATCCATCAATTCATTCATCTATTCATTCATTCAGCCATCTTCTCATCCATTCATCCATCCATTTATTCATTCATTCATTCATTTATTCATCCATCCATCCATCTTTTCATTCACCCATTCATTTAGCTACTCCTTCATCCATTCATTCATCCATTTGTTCATCCGAATTATCCATTAATCCATTCACCTACTTCTTATATATCTTCGATTAATAATAACGTAATTTATTCATTCACTCATCCATTCATTCATTCACTCATCCATTCATTCATTCACTCATTCACTCATCTATTCGTTAATTCACTCATCAACTCATCTATTTATTCATTTACTCATTCACCCATTCATTCATACATTCACTCATCAACTCATCCATTCTTTCATTTACTAATTCACTCATCCATTTATTCATTCACTCATCTATTCATTCATTCACTCATCCATTCATTTATTCATTCATCAATTTTTCCACCCATTCATTCATCATCTCATCCACCCCCACCAATCCACCCACTCGTCCACCAGTCGCTATGCAATAACAAGGGAGCGTGTGAGTGTGGGGAGTGTCATTGCACCGAACTCAACT
>OX387252.1:5220916-5225916 GCA_947562095.1 Branchellion lobata | reverse complement strand
ACCTTTTGTATTGCATTGTATCTTATTTTATTATGTTTTATTGTATTGCATTGCATCTTTTTTATTGTATTTTATTGTACCTTATTGCATCTTTTTCATTGTGTTTTATTGTATCTTTTCGTATTGTATTATAATCTTTTGTATTTTATTTTAGTGTATTGTATTGTATTTCTTGTCTATTTTCTTTAGTTTTTCTTTGTATTCTTCCTATGCTGTCGGTTTTCATATTGCTGTTCGCTGTTTCTTTTGATATAATGTCTTGTCTAATTCATAGATCGTTTTGGTTTCCTTGTATGCTGTTGTAAGACTTTCTGATTACTTCTATCGAAAAAGTTTTTTTTTCACTTCCTCATGAAGTTTTTCTTATCATTTCCATAATTTTCAAGTAATTTTTCATTGTATCACCATTTCATCATGTTTTGTATGCTTTTGTATATTTCCTGCCTTTAGCATGCGCTCCCATCCATTCTTTCAGTTTTTTTCCTCCTTCTTTTCTTTCTTTTTTTTTCTTCCCTCCCTTTAGTTTCTTTTCTTTCTTTTTTTTCATTCCTTTTTTTTCTTTCTTTTTTCCCTTCCTTCCTCCCTTCTTTTCTTCTTTTTTTAATCTTTTCTTTTCCCCTTCCTCCTTCTCACCCCTTCTTCTTCTCTATTTTGAATCATCATGCGGCAACATTTGATCTTTTTGTTATTTAAAAGCTTAAAATTTCATTTTGTATACGCTTCAAATCCTTCATCCACTCTTCATGGCTTCTCCAATAGCAATATGAATTCATTCGGATTTTCAACGTTTCAAAATCACGTCATATTTCCCATCCTTTGTTATGTTTCCAACAATTTTTTTCAAACATTCTGTTATGTTGTTAAGTCTTTGAAAATCAATTAAGGTCTAAGAAATTGTTTTAACCTTACAACTTATGTGAAGTGTTCAAAATTTAAAGTTTTTCGCAGCTTGTTAAGTTTTCAAAATTGTGTTTATTTTTGAATCACGTCAACTTTATTAGACCGTGTCAAGTTTTCGAGCCTGCGTCAGTTGTTCATGCTTCGTTGCTTCTTCGGATCACGTGGTTGTGGACTTGTTACGCGACTTCATCGTTCTCCAACTGTTGTTACTTCCTTTAATCTCTGTCACTACGCTTTTGTACGTGTGATTGTGTGTGTGTGTGTGTGTGTGTGTGTGTGTGTGTGTGTGTGTGTGTGTGTGCGTGAGTACGCTTGAACGTATGTGTGCCCAAAAAGATGTTAGTTGCATGTCAGTAATCAACCATCATTTTTTATGACATTTCTTCAATTATCCTTCGAAAAAAATTAATCCGTGTTTCTTTGTGAGCTCATTAAAAGCAAAAAATAATAATAAGAAGATTACTATTGTAGTGTTGATCAGCGCTATATAAATGATTAGATTAGATTAGATTAGATTAAATAAATTAATTTATCTAAGAGTTATCGGTTTTGCTGATTGCGAAGTTTTTGAAAAGATTTTAAAAAGGTTGCTGAAGTCGCTATTTTTTGGAGAAGAAAAAGACATTGCTGTGAAATCTTCAACCAATTGGCTACAAGAATACCGTTTGCCAACTTGAAAAACAAAAAAGTGAGCGAGTCTTGAGAGCATTGCAAGGTATTGTGGTATCCAGACCAACTTTCTTGTGAATATGAGAAATGGCTAAGAATGAAAATAGAAGAAAAGAAGAAATAACTTGAAATAACTTTCCAATAGTCATGTGGTTTTAAGATATGATTCAATTCTCAACTTTTAAGACTCAACAATTTGATTTAATAGACAATTCTGCTTTTGAAATTCTCAGAACCTTTCAATATTCTATTTTGGTTAATTTGATGAAACATTCTTCAATAGTCATTCAATAAAAACTATGAATATTCAATATAAACTATGAATCAATCAAAATTTTTAAAATTCATAAATTTGAATCTGTAGTCAGTTTTTGATCTTTTGCAACAGACAATTGACAATTCTTATGACATTCAGTTGTTGTTATTTAATTTTTTCTTTAATTTTGATTGTTCACCATGTTCTGCACCATTTCCAGCGTTTTTCTGGATTTGTTTCAATAAAAACTATAAAAAATTGTAAAAAAAACTTCAAAGGAAATATAGAAGGTTTGAAATGTCAAAATTCTTCAGTCTTCAATGAATACCCCTATCGGCATGTCTCAGAACTCTCAGAGAAGATGGAAGACGAGTCAGGACAGACTGAATCACATTAAATTTTAAAAACAAAATATACAATAAAGAGAACTTCTGGACAGAAAGAAGCTGTAAGATGACGTCAAGTGGAATGATGACAGGCGTGGAGTGGAGATTGAAAAGCTTTTGGCGGGAAATTTTTAACTTTTCGAAACTCACACGTGACTCCTATATCAAGTTTCATTCCGTGAACTGCTAAATAACTGTGATATTACTATTGTGACATTCTGTCGTTGTATTTGATTTGATTTTATTAAATTCATTTATTTTATTAAATTTTTTTATATAATATTTATTTTATTCTATTAAATGTATTTATTTCATTTAATTTTTTTATATTTTCTTTTTTATATTTTATTTTTTATATTTTATTTTTTATATTTTATTTTTTATATTTTATTTTTTATATTTTATTTTTTATATTTTGTTTTTTTAAATTTTATTTTATTTTGAATAAACTTATTCACGTTAGAACAAAGCTTACAATTAAACTTCCAATGGCTTTCAAAACCCGTTTTTTTCATTAAAAAATTTTTTTTCGAAAAAATTTAAGTAAAAAAACAAAAAAAAATTCTAAAAAGAAGTTTTTAAACATAAAACAAACCTTGTTTTGATAAGTTCAAATAAAAAATTAATTTTTTTCACGCACGTAGAGCCATGAAAAAGATCGTTTTGACATTTTTATTTTCAAAAACTCATATCTTTTACTCAATTTTTTCTTTTTTTCTTATTTTTCTCAATATTTTTTAATTAATTTTATGTTTACTACCTGTTTTTTTATATAAATTAATTTTATTTGTGAAATAAAAGTACTCAAAGTTTTTTTCAGTTTAATTTTTAAATAAAAAAACATTTAGTTGAACCTTTATAAATATTTATGATTGTTATCCACCTCTTATTCGTTTTCTATTTTTTATTGTCTTTCACTTTTCAATTGTCTTCTATTTCTTCATTCTTCCATCCTTCTTCTAGTAGACAACTTATTATCTCATCCATTCTTCCATTCTTCTTCCAGTAGATAACCTATATTAGTAAATCCATTCCTCCATCCTTCTCCCTGCAGGCAACTGATATTTTCATTTTTCTTCTTCCATCCTTCTTCCAGCGGAAAAAAATACCTTTTGTTCATTCTTCCATCCTTCTTCCAGCGGACAAAAATATAATTATGTTCATTTTTTCGTCTTTCTTAAACTTACATTGTTATAAGAGCGTTTAATCTTGCAGATTCAATCTCGTTCAGCATGCATGCAATCAAGAGTTATAAACATGCAGACACAAAATGCGAGGCATTCATTAGGGTGGTGGTGGTGGTGGTGGTGGCTGTTGTGGTGGTGGTGGTGGCAGTTGTGGTGGTGGTGGCTGTTGTGGTGGTTTGGTGGGGGGGATTGTTGTGGTAGTGGTGGTTGTTGTGGTTTAAGTGGTGATTTTTGGGGGTTTTAGTGGTGGTGTTTTGTTGTTGGTCGTGAATATAATGTTTTTGGTGGGAGTGTTAGTGATGGTCATAGTGGTGGCTGTTACGACTGTGGTAGTTATAGTGGTTGTGGCGGTAGCGGTAAAGATGGTGATAAATTCACCATGTTTTCAATTAATTCATAATGAATTTTTAATGAATTCCCAATCAATATGAAAGTTAATTAAATAATCAATCAATTTTTCTATTAATTGGTTTATTAATTAATTGGGAAATGAGGAAGTGATGAATTTATAATGGAGACGGCTGGATTGAATATAACAGATTTAATATATCTCCATTATTCAAAACTTCACCTCTTGATGCATTGCTGAGCTCTTGACATTGAAAAAAAAATTTAATGAATAAAAACAATAATAATAAAAAATAGATAAATAAAACAATAATAATAAAAAATAGAGAAATAAAAGAATAATAATAAAAAATAGAGAAATAAAACAATAATAATAAGATAATAATAATAATGAAACATTTAAAAATAAAATAATAATAATAAGATGATAATAATAATGAAACATTTAAAAATAAAACAATAATAATAAGATAATAATAATAATGAAACATTTTAAAATAAAATAATAATAATAAACATTTGAAAATAAAATAATAATAATTAAAATTTTAAAATAAAATAATGATAAATAGTTGAAAATGAAATAATAATAATAATAATGTTAAAAATAAAATAATAATAATAATAATTTAAAAATAAAATGACAATAATAATAATTTAAAAATAAAATAATAATAAAAAATTTTTTTAACTAAAATAATAATAAATATTTAAAAATGAAATAATAATAATAAAACATTACAAATATAATAATAATAATAATAATTTAAAAATAAAATAATAATAATAAAAATTTCGTAAGAAAAAAATGAATAATAAAAATTTAAAAACAAAAAAAAATTTTAAAAATATGAAATAGAAATTAATGTTTTATAAATAAATAATAGTAGTAATAATAATAATAATAATAATAATAATAATAATAATAATAATAATAATAATAATAATAATAATAGTAATAACAATAATAATAATAATAATAATAATAATAATAATAATAATAATAATAATAATAATAATAATAATAAAAATAATAATAATAATAATAATAATAATAATAATAATAATAATAATAATAATAATAATAATAATAATAATAATAATAATGATAATAATAATAATAATAATAATAATAATAATAATAATAATAATAATAATAATAATAATAATAATAATAATAATAATGATAATAATAATAATAATAATAATAATAATAATAATAATAATAATAATAATAATAATAATAATAATAAT
>OX387252.1:5210916-5218416 GCA_947562095.1 Branchellion lobata | reverse complement strand
CATCATCAAAACAACCATCATCACCATGACAACCACCACAACCAACACAGACAACCATTCACACCACAACCCCCATGACAACCACCACCCTCATGAAAACCATCACAACCACCACCGCAAACATTCATTTACACCACAGAAAACTATTCACACTACAACCACCACAGACAACCACCACAACCACACAGACAACCATCACAACCACCACAGACAATCATCACAACCACTACAGACAACCACAACAACCACCACAGACAATCACCACAACCACCAGACAACCATCACAACCACTACAGACAACCACCACAACCACCAGACAACCATCACAACCACCACAGACAACCATCACAACCACCACAGACAACCATCACAACCACCACAGACAACCACCACAACCACCACAGACAACCATCACAACCACCACAGACAACCATCAAAACCACCTCAGACAACCACCACAACCATCACAGACAACCACCACAACCACCACAGACAACCATCACAACCACCACAGACAACCATCACAACCACCACAACCACCACAGACAACCATCACAACCACTACAGACAACCATCACAACCACCACAGACAACCACCACAACCACCACAACCAGCACAGACAAACACCACAACCACCACAAACAACCATCACAACCACCACATACAACCATCACAACCACCACAGACAACCACCACAACCACCACAGACAACCATCACAACCACCTCAGACAACCACCACAACCACCACAGACAACCATCACAACCACCTCAGACAACCACCACAACCACCACAGACAACCACCACAACCACCACAGACAACCATCACAACCACTACAGACAACCATCACAACCACCACAGACAACCACCACAACCACCACAACCAGCACAGACAACCACCACAACCACCACAAACAACCATCACAACCACCACAGACAACCACCACAACCACCACAGACAACCACCACAACCACCACATACAACCACCACAACAACCACAGACAACCACCACAACCACCACAGACAACCACCACAACCACCACAGACAACCACCACAACCACCACAGACAACCATCACAACCACCACAGACAACCACCACAATCACCACAGACAACCACCACAACCACCACAGACAACCATCACAACCACTACAGACAACCATCACAACCACCACAGACAACCATCACAACCACCACAGACAACTACCACAACCACCACAGACAACCATCACAACCACCACAGACAACCATCACAACCACCACAGACAACCACCACAACCACCACAGATAACCACCACAACCACCACAGACAACCATCACAACCACTACAGACAACCATCACAACCACCACAGACAACCACCACAACCACCACAACCACCACAACCACTACAGACAACCATCACAACCACCACAGACAACCATCACAACCACCACAGACAACCATCACAACCACCACAGACAACCACCACAACCACCACAACCACCACAACCACCACAGACAACCACCACAACTACCACAGACAACCATCACAACCACCACAGACAACCATCACAACCACCACAGACAACCATCACAACCACCACAGACAACCATTCACACCACAACCCCCATGACAGCCACCACCCTCATGAAAACCATCACAACCACCACCGCAAACATTCATTTACACCACAGAAAACTATTCACACTACAACCACCACAGACAACCACCACAGACAACCACCACAACCACCACAACCACCACAGACAACCATCACAACCACCACAGACAACCACCACAACCACCACAGACAACCACCACAGACAACCATCACAACCACCACAGACAACCACCACAACCACCACAGATAACCACCACAACCACCACAGACAACCATCACAACTACCACAGACAACCATCACAACCACCACAGACAACCATCACAACCACCACAGACAACCATTCACACCACAACCCCCATGACAGCCACCACCCTCATTAAAACCATCACAACCACCACCGCAAACATTCATTTACACCACAGAAAACTATTCACACTACAACCACCACAGACAACCACCACAACCACACAGACAACCATCACAACCACCACAGACAATCATCACAACCACTACAGACAACCACAACAACCACCACAGACAATCACCACAACCACCAGACAACCATCACAACCACTACAGACAACCACCACAACCACCAGACAACCATCACAACCACCACAGACAACCATCACAACCACCACAGACAACCATCACAACCACCACAGACAACCACCACAACCACCACAGACAACCATCACAACCACCACAGACAACCATCAAAACCACCTCAGACAACCACCACAACCATCACAGACAACCACCACAACCACCACAGACAACCATCACAACCACTACAGACAACCATCACAACCACCACAGACAACCACCACAACCACCACAACCAGCACAGACAAACACCACAACCACCACAAACAACCATCACAACCACCACATACAACCATCACAACCACCACAGACAACCACCACAACCACCACAGACAACCACCACAACCACCACAGACAACCATCACAACCACCACAGACAACCACCACAACCACCACAGACAACCATCACAACCACCACAGACAACCACCACAACCACCACAGACAACCATCACAACCACCACAGACAACCATCACAACCACCTCAGACAACCACCACAACCACCACAGACAACCACCACAACCACCACAGACAACCATCACAACCACCACAGACAACCACCACAACCACCACAAACAACCATCACAACCACCACAGACAACCACCACAACCACCACAGACAACCATCACAACCACCACAGACAACCACCACAACCATCACAGACAACCACCACAACCACCACAGACAACCATCACAACCACCACAGACAACCATCACAACCACCACAGACAACCACCACAACCACCACAAACAACCATCACAACCACTACAGACAACCATCACAACCACCACAGACAACCACCACAACCACCACAGACAACCATCACAACCACCACAGACAACCACCACAACCACCACAGACAACCATCACAACTACCACAGACAACCATCACAACCACCACAGACAACCATCACAACCACCACAGACAACCATTCACACCACAACCCCCATGACAGCCACCACCCTCATTAAAACCATCACAACCACCACCGCAAACATTCATTTACACCACAGAAAACTATTCACACTACAACCACCACAGACAACCACCACAACCACACAGACAACCATCACAACCACCACAGACAATCATCACAACCACTACAGACAACCACAACAACCACCACAGACAATCACCACAACCACCAGACAACCATCACAACCACTACAGACAACCACCACAACCACCAGACAACCATCACAACCACCACAGACAACCATCACAACCACCACAGACAACCATCACAACCACCACAGACAACCACCACAACCACCACAGACAACCATCACAACCACCACAGACAACCATCAAAACCACCTCAGACAACCACCACAACCATCACAGACAACCACCACAACCACCACAGACAACCATCACAACCACTACAGACAACCATCACAACCACCACAGACAACCACCACAACCACCACAACCAGCACAGACAAACACCACAACCACCACAAACAACCATCACAACAACCACATACAACCATCACAACCACCACAGACAACCACCACAACCACCACAGACAACCACCACAACCACCACAGACAACCATCACAACCACCACAGACAACCACCACAACCACCACAGACAACCATCACAACCACCACAGACAACCACCACAACCACCACAGACAACCATCACAACCACCACAGACAACCATCACAACCACCTCAGACAACCACCACAACCACCACAGACAACCACCACAACCACCACAGACAACCATCACAACCACCACAGACAACCACCACAACCACCACAAACAACCATCACAACCACCACAGACAACCACCACAACCACCACAGACAACCATCACAACCACCACAGACAACCATCACAACCACCACAGACAACCACCACAACCACCACAAACAACCATCACAACCACTACAGACAACCATCACAACCACCACAGACAACCACCACAACCACCACAGACAACCATCACAACCACCACAGACAACCACCACAACCACCACAGACAACCATCACAACCACCACAGACAACCATCACAACCACCACAGACAACCACCACAATCACCACAGACAACCACTACAACCACCACAGACAACCATCACAACCACTACAGACAACCATCACAACCACCACAGACAACCACCACAACCACCACAACCACCACAGACAACCATCACAACCACCACAGACAACTACCACAACCACCACAGACAACCATCACAACCACCACAGACAACCATCACAACCACCACAGACAACCACCACAACCACCACAGATAACCACCACAACCACCACAGACAACCATCACAACCACTACAGACAACCATCACAACCACCACAGACAACCACCACAACCACCACAACCACCACAACCACTACAGACAACCATCACAACCACCACAGACAACCATCACAACCACCACAGACAACCATCACAACCACCACAGACAACCACCACAACCACCACAACCACCACAACCACCACAGACAACCACCACAACTACCACAGACAACCATCACAACCACCACAGACAACCATCACAACCACCACAGACAACCATTCACACCACAACCCCCATGACAGCCACCACCCTCATGAAAACCATCACAACCACCACCGCATACATTCATTTACACCACAGAAAACTATTCACACTACAACCACCACAGACAACCACCACAACCACCACAACCACCACAGACAACCATCACAACCACCACAGACAACCACCACAACCACCACAGACAACCACCACAGACAACCATCACAACCACCACAGACAACCACCACAACCACCACAGATAACCACGATAACCACCACAACCACCACAGACAACCATCACAACCACTACAGACAACCATCACAACCACCACAGACAACAACCACAACCACCACAACCACCACAACCACTACAGACAACCATCACAACCACCACAGACAACCATCACAACCACCACAGACAACCATCACAACCACCACAGACAACCACCACAACCACCACAACCACCACAACCACCACAGACAACCACCACAACTACCACAGACAACCATCACAACCACCACAGACAACCATCACAACCACCACAGACAACCATTCACACCACAACCCCCATGACAACCACCACCCTCATGAAAACCATCACAACCACCACCGCATACATTCATTTACACCACAGAAAACTATTCACACCACAACCACCACAGACAACCACCACAGACAACCACCACAACCACCACAGACAACCACCACAACCACCACAACCACCACAGACAACCATCACAACCACCACAGACAACCACCACAACCACCACAGACAACCACCACAGACAACCATCACAACCACCACAGACAACCACCACACCACCACAGACAACCACCACAACCACCACAACCACCACAGCCACCACAGACAACCACCACAGACAACCACCACAAACAACCATCACAACCACCACAGACAACCATCACAACCACCACAGACAACCATCACAACCACCACAGACAACCATCACAACCACCACAGACAACCACCACAACCACCACAGACAACCATCACAACCACCACAGACAACCATCACAACCACCACAGACAACCACCACAGACAACCACCACAACCACCACAGACAACCACCACAACCACCACAGCCACCACAGACAACCACCCCAGACAACCATCACAACCACCACAGACAACCACCACAACCCCCACAACCACCACAACCACCACAGCCACCACAGACAACCACCACAGACAACCACCACAACCACCACAGACAGCCATTAAAAGCACCACAACCACCACAGACAGCCATCACAGCCAGCCACCACAGACAACCACCACAGACAACCACCACAGACAACCACCACAACCACCACAGACAGCCATTAAAAGCACCACAACCACCACAGACAGCCACCACAGCCAGCCACCACAGACAACCACCACAGACAACCACCACAGACAACCACCACAGACAACCATCACAGACAACCACCACAGCCACCACAGACAACCACCACAACCACCTCAGACAACCACCACAACCACCACAGACAACCACCACAACAACCACCACAACCACCTCAGACAACCACCACAACCACCACAGACAACCACCACAACAACCACCACAACCACCTCAGACAACCACCACAACCACCTCAGACAACCACCACAACCACCACAGACAACCATCACATCCACCACAGACAACCATCACAACCACCACAGACAACCACCACAACCACCTCAGACAACCACCACAACCACCTCAGACAACCACCACAACCACCACAGACAACCATCACAACCACCTCAGACAACCACCACAACCACCTCAGACAACCACCACAACCACCACAGACAACCACCACAGACAACCACCACAGACAACCACCACAGACAACCACCACAGACAACCACCACAGACAACCACCACAGACAACCACCACAGACAACCACCACAGACAACCACCACAGACAGCCACCACAGACAGCCACCACAGACAGCCACCACAGACAACCACCACAGCCACCACAGACAACCACCACAGACAACCACCACAGACAACCACCACAGACAACCACCACAGACAACCACCACAGACAACCACCACAGACAGCCACCACAGACAGCCACCACAGACAGCCACCACAGACAACCACCACAGCCACCACAGACAACCACCACAGACAACCACCACAGACAACCACCACAGACAACCACCACAGCCACCACAGACAGCCACCACAGACAACCACCACAGACAACCACCACAGACAACCACCACAGACAACCACCACAGACAACCACCACAGACAACCACCACAGACAACCACCACAGACAACCACCACAGACAGCCACCACAGACAGCCACCACAGACAACCACCACAGACAACCACCACAGACAACCACCACAGACAACCACCACAGACAACCACCACAGACAGCCATTTACGCCACAACCACTCTTGTTTCCAGTTCACTCAAGTCCATTCTAAGTCATAAACAACACAGATAATGTGTACATAATGGAGCCGGTGCATAAACCACAAAGGATATATATATATATATATATATATATATATATATATATATATATATATATATATATATATATATATATATATATATATATATATATATATATATATATATATATATATATATATATATATATATATATATATATATATATATATATATATATATATCGAAAGGATTGAACCCCGAGCCATCTTCTGACAACCAAGCACCCTACCTATGCGCCACAGACGACAGAGTCATCAG
>OX387252.1:5198416-5200916 GCA_947562095.1 Branchellion lobata | reverse complement strand
ATACACAAACATCCACAAACTTTCACAAACATCCACAAACATTCACAAACATACACTTACCTCTAAAAACATGCACTAACATTCAAAAACATCTTCAAACATCCACAAACATTCACAAACATCCACAAACATCCACAAACATACACAAACATCCACAAACTTTCACAAACATCCACAAACATTCACAAACATACACTAACCTCTAAAAACATGCACAAACATACACAAACCTACACTAACATTCAAAAATATCTTCAAACATCCACAAACATCCACAAAAATCCACAAACGTACACAAACATACACAAACATACACAAACATACACAAACATACACAAACATACACAAACATACACAAACATACACAAACATACACAAACATACACAAACATACACAAACATACACAAACATACACAAACATCCACAAACATCCTCAAACATCCACAAACATTCACAAACATCTACGAACATCCCCAATGACCAACAAACCTTTACAAACCCCCGCAAACATCCTTGGAAGTGATTCACACACCAAATCAATTGCTTTGTTCTCTGAACTGATAAAACCTTTATTTCACACTCATCCATCTCTCTCAACCCCTCCTTCTCTCATCCATCTCTCTCAACCCTCCTTCTCTCATCCAGCTCTCTCAACCCCTCTTTCTCTCATCCAGCTCTCTCAACCCCTCCTTCTCTCATCCAGCTCTCTCAATCCCTCCTTCTTTCATCCATCTCTCAACCCCTCCTTCTCTCATCCATCTCTCTCAACCCCTCTTTCTCTCATCCATCTCTCTCAACCCCTCCCCCCTCTATCCATCTCTCAACCCCTCCCCCCTCTATCCATCTCTCTCAACCCCTCCCCCCTCTATCCATCTCTCTCAACCCCTCCCCCCTCTATCCATCTCTTTCAACCCCTCCCCCCTCTATCCATCTCTCTTAACCCCTCCACCCTCTATCCATCTCTCTCAGCCCCTCCCCCCTCTATCCATCTCTTTCAACCCCTCCCCCCTCTATCCATCTCTCTCAGCCCCTCCCCCCTCTATCCATCTCTCTCAACCCCTCCCCCCTCTATCCATCTCTCTCAACCCCTCTTTCTCTCATCCAGCTCTTAACCCCTCTTTCTCTCATCCATCTCTCTTAACCCCTCCCCCCTCTATCCATCTCTCTCAACCCCTCCCCCCTCTACCCATCTTTTAACCTTTTCCATCTCTCATTTTTCCTTCGAACATTTCTCTCATTCCTTCAAAATTATCATTTTCTTTTTATTTTTTTTCCAAACCTTCTCTCTTTTCATCTTTTTTTCCATACAATAATCTCTTCAAACCTACTTTTTTTCTATTTTTTTCAAATATTTTGTTTTTTCATTCACTCATCTCTCCGATCCCCCCTTCATTCACTCATCCCTTCAACCCCACCTCCCCCCCCCTTCATTCACTCATCCTTTCAACACCACCCTTCCTTCATTCACTCATCCCTTCAACCCCCCCCCCCTTCATTCACTCATCCCTTCAACCCCCCCCCCCTTCATTCACTCATCCCTTCAACCCCCCCCCCCCCTTCATTCACTCATCCTTTCAACCCCCCCCCCTTCATTCACTCATCCCTTCAACCCCCCCCCCCCTTCATTCACTCATCCCTTCAACCCCCCCCCCCCCCCCCTTCATTCACTCATCCTTTCAACACCACCCTTCCTTCATTCACTCATCCTTTCAACCCCACCTTCCCCCCCCTTCATTCACTCATCTTTTCAACACCACCCTTCCTTCATTCATCCCTTCAACCCCCCCCCCCCCCCCCTTCATTCACTCATCTTCTCTCCCCATCAACTCATCTCCTTCCTCCTAAGTACATGCTTACATCGTCCGCTTTATTGAAACTCCTTCATCCCCTTTTCTTTTTCTTGAGATTTGTTTTTTTCTTCTTTTCTTCTTTCTTTTCTATTTTTATTTATTTATTATTTTTTCTTTTTTTTACTTTTGTTTTCTTTTTTTTCATCTTTTCTTTTTTATTCACCCATCAGTATAACCACTCTCCCAACATCCACCCTTTCACGACTCAATCCCCATTTGCTACCCACTCACCCACCCACTCACCCACCCACCCACTCACCCACCCACCAACTCACCTACCCACCAACTCACCCACCCACCCACTCACCCACTAACTCACCCACCCACCCACTCACCCACCCACCAACTCACCCATGCACCCACTCACCCACCCACCAACTCACCCACCCACCAATTCACCCACCCACCAACTCACCCACCCACTCACCCACTAACTCACCCACCCACCCACTCACCCACCCACCAACTCACCCACGCACCCACTCACCCACGCACCCACTCACCCACCCACCAACTCACCCACCCACCAACTCACCCACCCACTCACCCACCCATCCAACACCCACCCATCTGACCATTCACCCATCTACCTATCCACTTTCCAACACCTGCCCTTCCACCCACCCATCCATCCACCCATCCATCCACC
>OX387252.1:5183416-5193416 GCA_947562095.1 Branchellion lobata | reverse complement strand
TATTTTTTATTGTTTATATTTTTTATTGTTTATATTTTTTATTGTTTATATTTTTTATTTTTTTTATTTTTTTATTGTTTATATTTTTTATTGTTTATATTTTTTTATTGTTTATTTTTTTTATTGTTTATATTTTTTTATTGTTTATATTTTTTTATTGTTTATATTTTTTTATTGTTTATATTTTTATATTGTTTATATTTTTTTTGTTTATATTTTTTTATTGTTTATATTTTTTTATTGTTTATATTTTTTTATTGTTTATATTTTTATATTGTTTATATTTTTTTGTTGTTTATATTTTTTTATTGTTTATAATTTTTTATTGTTTATGTTTTTTTGTTGTTTATATTTTTTTGTTGTTTATGTTTTTTTATTGTTTATATTTTATTATTATTTTTTTATTGTTTTTTTTTCTTCAATTGTTTATATTTTTTTATTGTTTATATTTTTTATCTTTTATATATTTTCATTGTTTATATTTTTTTATTGTTTATATTTTTTATTGTTTATATTGTTTATATTTTTTTATTGTTTATAATTTTTTATTGTTTATATTTTTTTTTGTTTATATTTTTCATTGTTTATATTTTTCATTGTTTATATTTTTTATTGTTTATGTTTTTATAATGTTTATATTTTTTATTGTTTATATTTTTTATTGTTTATATTTTTAGATTGTTTGTATATTTTCCAATTGTTTATATTTTTTTATTGTTTACTTCTTTTTTTAAATTGTTTTTATTTTTTTATTTGTTTAAATTTTTTAAATTTTTTTTCTTTTTTTTTCCTTTGTTTTTATTTCTTTTCTCTTTTATTATTGTTTAAACTTGTTCACTGTTTTTATTTATTTTTTCTTTCATTTTTTTATTTCATTTTGTTTTATTTTGATATTGTGTTTTCACAAATTACAAACACGCACTCAATAAACGCACCATAGTTCGATTTTTTCCCCAAAAAATTTTTTTTCAAAAAAACTAATTTGAGCATTCAGAAATGCACTCATCGAAAACTTGAACTTAAAATATAATTTTTCTGAATCTACTAAAAAAAACTCAAACCAACAATTTGTCGCTGAGCTGAAAAACAATTTTTAAAAACTATCAAATACCTATAAAAAAACTCAAATTATTGAATAGAAGATGCTAAACCGGAAGTTTTAAAAAATTCTTCGATTATTTTTTTTCGTAATTAATTTTTTTTCTCTAATTTTAAAGTTTATAAAATAATTTAAAATTTAAAAAAAAAAATTTAAAAAAAAAAAATTAAAAAAAAAAATTAAAAAAAGAAACTTGTTAAGTTTGATCAAAGTGAAGGCGAGCTGTTCAATCACTTTTTTAATTAGTGGTCTAATGGAAGGGAATTGAAGAGTTGCGAGAAGAAAAATGGTTGGAGTTGTGAGAGGAGAAGGGTTGGGAGGAAGATAGGAGGGAAGAAGAAGAGGAAGAAGTGGAAGAATGGAAGAAAAATTGGAAGAATGGAAGAAGGATTGGAAGAATGGAAGAAGGATTGGAAGAATGGAAGAAGAATTGGAAGAATGGAAGAAGGATTGGAAGAATGGAAGAAGGATTGGAAGAATGGAAGAAGAATTGGAAGAATGGAAGAAGAATTGGAAGAATGGAAGAAGGATTGGAAGAATGGAAGAAGGATTGGAAGAATGGAAGAAGAATTGGAAGAATGGAAGAAGAAAGGTTGAGAAGTTTGGAAGGGGAGGTAGAAGAAGAGAGGAGGAAGACGGTGGAGGAAAGTTAAGAGAAAAGCTGAAAAGAAAATATCATGAAAATGAGGATGAGGATGAGGATGAGGATGAGGATGAGGATGAGGATGAGGATGAGGATGAGGATGAGGATGAAGATGAGGATGAGGATGAGGATGAGGATGAGGATGAAGATGAGGATGAGGATGAGGATGAGGATGAAGATGAAGATGAGGATGAGGATGAGGATGAGGATGAGGATGAGGATGGGGATGAGGATGAGGATGAGGATGAGGATGAGGATGAGGATGAGGATGAAGATGAGGATGAGGATGAGGATGAGGATGAAGATGAGGATGAGGATGAGGATGAGGATGAGGATGAGGATGAAGATGAGGATGAGGATGAAGATGAGGATGAGGATGAGGATGAGGATGAGGATGAGGGTGAGGATAAAGATGAGGATGAGGATGAGGATGAGAATGAGGATGAGGATGAGGATGAGAATGAGGATGAGAATGAGGATGAAGATGAGGATGAGGATGAGGATGAGGATGAGGATGAGGATGAGGATGAGGATGAGGATGAGGATGAGGGTGAGGATAAAGATGAGGATGAGGATGAGAAAGAGGATGAGGATGAGGATGAGAATGAGGATGAGGATGAGGATGAGGATGAGGATGAGGATGAGAATGAGGATAAGGATGAAAATGAGGATGAAGATGAAGATGAGGATGAGGATGAAGATGAGAATGAGGATGAGGATGAGGATGAGGATGAGGATGAGGATGAGGATGAGGATGAGAATGAGGATAAGGATGAGGATGAGGATGAAGATGAGGATGAGGATGAGGATGAGGATGAGGATGAGGATGAAGATGAGGATGAGGATGAGGATGAGGATGAAGATGAGAATGAGGATGAGGATGAGGATGAGGATGAGGATGAGGATGAGGATGAGGATGAGGATGAGGATGAGGATGAGGATGAGGATGAGGATGAGGATGAGGATGAGGATGAGGATGAGGATGAGGATGAAGATGAGGATGAGGATGAGGATGAGGATGAGGATGAGGATGAGGATGGGGATGAGGATGAGGATGAGGATGAGGATGAGGATGAGGATGAGGATGAGGATGAGGATAGGTAGTGGGATTTTGAAACAGCACCTGCACTAATGATTCGAAGTCGGTGTTCCATTTTGTTGAATTGGCTGGAGACCTTTGAAAACAACGTCGACATGTTTGTTCACGGATAATCGCATAAAAACTCGCAAAAAATGAAAAAAACACACATAAAAAAAGAAATTTTTTGATGCGAACACATGAAGCTTCGAATCAGTTTTCTCATTTTTCGAATAAAAATCAAAATTAAAAATTGAAAACCTCATATTCGGAAGTTCTGAGTAGGAAAAAAAAGGGAGAAAAATGGAAGTTATTACTAAAAATAAAATATAAATTTTTTTAAAGGTTCTAAAAAAACTAAAAAAAACGAAAAAAAGTGTCAAGAGCCAATTGATAGCGCTGTCCATAATGAATTTGAAACAAAACTATTTGCGAATCAGTGGAAAAAGTATGACATTTGAAAAAACTCAGAAAATGTAACTCAAAAAACAAAATTATAATGAAACGAATAGTAAAAAGACTAAAATAAAAAAAACTGAAAAAAATATTAAAAAAACGACCAAAAAAAAAATTAAAAAAAACTAAAAGCGAAAAAAAAGAAGAAAATAAGTTGATCTTAACGCAAGGGCATAGTATGTAGGGAGAACAACAAGTGGTTGGCGCCATGGGTTAGTCGTCTGCTCTTTTGTTCTTTATGGAACCAATAAAAATAAAAAAAAAGAAAAAAACCTACGTTATTATGAATTTAAAAAAAAATGTTTTTAGTTAAATTCGTATTTTTTCGTTTAAAGTTCGTTTTTTTTAATTTTTATGACGTTAGTTAATTTTTTGTTTTATGCTTATGGGCCCTTAAAATATATGTCGTTCTATTTTTAATTTTTTTTGGTTTTTTGAAAATATATGAGAGTGATAAAATATATAAGAGTGATAAAATATATAAGAGTGATAAAATATATAAGAGTGATAAGAGTTTTTGTAGTTTGAAAATTCTTCAAAACATAAATTGTCTCATAACTGAAAGGGCTTTTTGAAACGCAGACACACAAACAGACGTGCACACGTACACACACACACACACACACACACACACACACACACACACACACACACACACACACACACACACACAAATACAAAAAAAAAACATACACAGACACACACATACACACACACACAAACACAAAAACACACACAAACACAAAAACACACACACACACATCCACGAAGAATGACGGCAGGATGACCTTTGTCAGGTCATGTGTTTCGAAGCTGTCATGTATGACTTGTGATGTAAATTGTCGATTCTGTGGTTGGTGTGGTGTGGTGTGGTGTGGTGTGGTGTGGTGTGGTGTGGTGTGGTGTGGCGTGGTGTGGTGTGGTGTGGTGTGGTGTGGTGTGGTGTGGTGTGGTGTGGTGTGGTGTGGTGTGGTGTGGTGTGGTGTGGTGTGGTGTGGTGTGGTGTGGTGTGGTTGGTGTGGTGTGGTGTGATGTGGTGTGGTGTGGTTGGTGTGGTGTGGTGTGGTGTGGTGTGGTGTGGTGTGGTTTGGTGTGGTGGGGTGTGGTATGGTGTGGTGTGGTGGGGTGTGGTTGGTGTGGTGTGGTGTGGTTTGGTGTAGTGTGGTGTGGTGTGGTGTGGTTTGGTGTGGTGTGGTGTGGTTTGATGTGGTGTGGTGTGGTTTGATGTGGTGTGGTGTGGTGTGGTGTGGTATGGTGTGGTGTGGTGTGGTGTGGTTTGGTGTGGTGTGGTGTGGTGTGGTTTGGTGTGGTGTGGTGTGGTTTGATGTGGTGTGATGTGGTTTGATGTGGTGTGGTGTGTTGTGGTGTGGTGTGGTGTGGTGTGGTGTGGTGTGGTGTGGTGTGGTGTGGTGTGGTTTGGTGTGGTATGGATTGGTGTGGTGTGGTGTGGTGTGGCATGGTTTGGTGTAGTGTGGTGTGGTGTGGTGTGGTTTGGTGTGGTGTGGTGTTGTTTGGTGTGGTGTGGTGTGGTTTGGTATGGTGTGGTGTGGTTTGGTGTGGTGGGGTGTGGTTTGGTGTGGTGTGGTGTGGTGTGGTGTGGTGTGGTGTGGTGTGGTGTGGTGTGGTGTGGTGTGGTATGGTGTGGTGTGGTGTAGTGTGGTGTAATGTGGTGTCGTGTGGTGTTGTGTGGTGTTGTGTGGTGTGGCGTGGTGTAGTGTGGCGTTGTGTGGTGTGGCGTGGTGTAGTGTGGCGTGGTGTGGTGTAGTAGGGTGTAGTTGTGAAGTAGAGACGGCTATGATAATGGCTGTGATGTAATTGTTGGAGATAAAAAGAAGAGTAGAGGAGAAGATGAATGAAATAAGGAAGGAAAGATGGATGAGTAGAGGAAGAGAAGATGAAGGAATAGAAAATAAAAAGATGGAAGTTGGATGAACAAAATTTGGGGTAGTACAGATAAGATAATGTAATGGATTGATGTCGAGATGAATGTGTGAATGAATGGATGGTTGAATGCATGAATGAATGCACGGATGAATGCATGAATGATTGCATGGATAAATGCATAAATAAATGCATGGATGAATAAATAGGTGAATGCATGGATGAATGCATGGATGAATTCATGAATGAATGCACGGATGAATGCATAGATGAATGAATGGATGAATGGAGGGTTAAGAGAACGGCTGAACAAAGAATTGTGGATGAAGAAAAACAGATGAATGAGTGCAGAAGACTAAACGGGAGTGGTTACCGAGTGAAGAGGTGAGTGCATAAGGGTTGCAAATATTGACTGCATGAAAGATAGATGGAGGGATGGATTGATGGATGGAAAGATACATTGATGGATGGAAGGATGGATTGGTGGATGGAGGGATGGATTGATGGATGGATGGATAGATTGGTGGATGAAGGGATGGACTGATGGATGGATGGATAGATTGATGGATTGATAGGCGGATAGGTCAAAAATTTGAAAACAGCAAAATGAATACTCAAAAGGCTGCAGAAGTGAACGTATGTGTACAAACATTCATATAGAATGAAAGAAGGAATTAAAAGGAATGGATGAATGGATGGATGAAAAGATGAATAGATAAATGGATGGATGGATGGATCAATAGATGACTGGATGAATGAATAAATAGCTAGACGGGTGGGTGAATGGACGGATAGATGGATGAGGATATAACGAGGTAGCGGATGAATGGATGACCGGACGACTAGAGTGACTGAGCGGGCAGATAATTGAAGCTGATATTTCAAAAGATAGGTGTAGGGATGAACGGGAGGGGGATTGATGGATGGATGGATGTATGGATGAGTGGTTGGATGAATGACTGGGGGGGTGGATATCAGAATGTATGAGTGGTTGAGTGAGAAAAAGTGACAAGCTAAAGCCGGCCCGAAAAATGTGTTTAAAAGTAGAAAACAATGTGCTAGTGTATGTGTGTGTGTGTGTGTGTGTGTGTGTGTGTGTGTGTGTGTGTGTGTGTGTGTGTGTGTGTGTGTGTGTGTGTGTGTGTGTGTGTGTGTGTGTGTGTGTGTGTGTGTGTGTGTGTGTGTGTGTGTGTGTGTGTGTGTGTGTGTGTGTGTGTGTGTGTGTGTGTGTGTGTGTGTGTGTGTGTGTGTGTGTGTGTGTGTGTGTTTGTGTGTGTTTGTGTGTGTGTGTTTGTGTGTGTGTGTGTGTGTGTGTGTGTGTGTTTGTGTGTGTGTGTGTGTGTGTGTGTGTGTGTGTGTGTGTGTGTGTGTGTGTGTGTGTGTGTGTGTGTGTGTGTGTGTGTGTGTGTGTGTGTGTGTGTGTGTGTGTGTGTGTGTGTGTGTGTATGCGTGTTTTTTTCCTTTCGTAATGGTTACATAAAGTACAAATAATGTGACTTTTATTAACTCTGGAGTTTCATAATTATTTTGCTTCAACAGAATTTTTATAATTTTTCAATAAATATTTAACTAAAAAAACATTTTTCCACTTCCATTATCACTATTATTATCTTTTGTTATTTTTTATCATTCAATTCTCACTTTTCATCGATTTCATTTTTAATTTTTATGATTTTCTTTTTTATAATTTCCTTTTTTATAATTTTCTTTTTTTTAATTTTATTTATTTATTTTTCACAATATTAATTTATGAAACTCTTTTTTGTTAAAAATAAATTATGAACATTTAATTTCTTCATAACTGCAATTGAAAAAATAACTTTGACAAAACAATAAGTCTTTTGGAATTTCAAATATATTACAAAGGTAATACAAAAAAAATAAAAATATTTTTTCATTGCAGTTTTTTGTCGGAAAGTTTGGTTTGAAAACCGTAAACTTGAGTGGCTTTTGAAAACGAAGATGAGTGGATGGGTGACGGTTGGATGGATTATGGATGGATGAATGGATTGATGGATGATGGATGAATGGAGGAGTAGATAGATGGATGGATGATGGAAAATAATGATGAAATAATTAAAAAAATGGATGATTGTAGAATGGATAGATGGACAGAAGAAAAACCAGGTAGATGAATGGAAAAATGAGCAGCTAGATGGGTTGATAGAAGGATGGAGGGATGAGCAGCTAGATGGATAGAGAGATGGGTTGATAGAAGGATGGAGGGATGAGGAGCTAGATGGATAGAGAGATGGGTTGATAGAAGGATGGAGGGATGGGCAGCTAGATGGATGGAGAGATGGGTTGATAGAAGGATGGAGGGATGAGCAGCTAGATGGATAGAGAGATGGGTTGATAGAAGGATGGAGGGATGGGCAGCTAGATGGATGGAGGGATGAGGAGATAGATGGATGGAGGGATGAAGAGACAAATAGATGGAGGGATGAGGAAATAGATGGATGAAGGGATGAGGAGATAGATGGATGGAGGGATGAGGAGATAGATGGATGGAGGGATGAAGAGACAAATAGATGGAGGGATGAGGAGATAGATGGATGAAGGGATGAGGAGATAGATGGATGGAGGAATGAGGAGATAGATGGATGGAGGGATGAAGAGATAAATAGAAGGAGAGATGAGGAGATAGATGGATAGAGGGATGAAGAGATAGATGGATGGAGGGATGAAGAGATAAATGGATGGAGAAATGAGGAGATAGATGGATGGAGGGATGAGGAGATAGATGGATGGAAGGATGAGAAAATAGATGGATGGAGGGATGAGAAGATAGATGGATGGAAGGATGAGGAGATAGATGGATGGAGGGATGAGGAGATAGAGAGATGGAGGAATGAAGAGAAAGACGGATGGAGGGATGAGGAGATAGATGGATGGAAGGATGAAAAAGTAGATGGATGGAGGGATGAGAAGATAGATGGATGGAACATTGGATGAGTAAATCATTCAAGTAAAGTCAATTGGAATCGATGAAAAAGAGAAAAGATGGATTGACAGGTCAATTAATGGGGAAGGATGGGTTGATGGATGAGTGAAGAAATGAATAAATAAATGTATAGTTAGATGGACAAATGGATGGACGGATAGATAAATGAACAAATGGGTGAATGGATAGATAGATGTATTTGGGGATGAATCACTGGATGAAAGGAAGACGGGAAGAAAGGGGAAGGGCAAGATAATTGGATGAATGACCGACCAGTGCAGTCTGAACCCTGATGTAATGAAAGATGGTAGGGTGATTGGGTGATTGATCGGGGTGGGTGGGTGGGTTGATTGGCTGATAGATGGCTGGAATGGATGGATGGAGGATGGATGGATGGAGGATGGATGGATGGAGGATGGAGGGATGGAGGATGGATGGATGGAGGATGGATGGATGGAGGATGGATGGATGGAAGAATGGTCAGAAGATAAATTGAAAAGTGAATTTATTTTTGAAAAGGTTTAATAAGAAATAATAGGTGGCCAAGCAGTAAAAAGGATGGAAGGATGGAAGGATGGAAGGATGGAAGGATGGAAGGATGGAAGGATGGAAGGATGGAAGGATGGAAGGATGGAAGGATGGAAGGATGGAAGGATGGAAGGATGGAAGGATGGAAGGATGGAAGGATGGAAGGATGGAAGGATGGAAGGATGGAAGGATGGAAGGATGGAAGGATGGAAGGATGGAAGGATGGAAGGATGGAAGGATGGAAGGATGGAAGGATGGAAGGATGGAAGGATGGAAGGATGGAAGGATGGAAGGATGGAAGGATAGAAGGATGGAAGGATGGAAGGATGGAAGGATGCGAAAAGATTAGGTAGGATGTTGAAAAATTAATGTAAAATAAACTGGAAAATAAAAAGACACATTGAAAAAAAAAGAAAAACATGTTGATGAATGAAGAGATAAAAGAATAAATGAATTGATAGATAGAAAAATAAAAGAAAGATAAAAATGGAGATAGATAGATAGATAGGTAGATGGATGGATGGATAGATGGATGGATAGATGGATGGATAGATGGATGGATAGATGGATGGATAGATGGATGGATAGATGGATGGATAGATGGATGGATAGATGGATGGATAGATGGATGGATAGATGGATGGATAGATGGATGGATAGATGGATGGATAGATGGATGGATAGATGGATGGATAGATGGATGGATAGATAGATGGATAGAAGGGCAGATGGATGGATGGATAGAGGGAAGGATAGATGGATGGATAGATGGATAGATAGATAAATGGATAGATGGATGGATAGATGGATGGATAGATGGATGGATAGATGGATGGATAGATGGATGGATGGATGGATGGATGGATGGATGGATAGATGGATGGATAGATGGAAGGATAGATGGATGGATAGATGGATGGATAGATGGATGGATAGATGGATGGATAGATGGATGGATAGATGGATGGATAGAGGGATGGATAGAAGGGCAGATGGATGGATGGATAGATGGAAGGATAGATGGATGGATGGATAGATGGATAGAAGGGCAGATGGATGGATGGATAGATGGAAGGATAGATGGATGGATAGATGGATGGATAGATGGATGGATGGATGGATGGATGGATGGATGGATGGATGGATGGATGGAGAGATGGATGGATAGATTGAAAGATGGATGAAAAGATTGATAGATGGATTTATAGATGGATTGAGAGATGGATTGATAAATGGATTGATAGATGGATTGATAGATGGATTGATGGATGGATTGATAGATGGATTGATAGATGGATTGATAGATGGATTGATAGATGGATTGATAGATGGATTGATAGATGGATTGATAGATGGATTGATAGATGGATT
>OX387252.1:5180190-5183216 GCA_947562095.1 Branchellion lobata | reverse complement strand
CATCCATTCATTATCCATTCATCCAACCATCCATCCACCCATCCATCTATTCATTCATCCATCCGTCCCTCCACTCATCCATCCATCCATTCATCATCCATTCATCTACCCATCCACCCATTCATCAATCCATCCATTCATTTATCATCGATTCATCCACCCATCCATTCATTCATCCACCCATCCAATCATTCATCAATCCATCCATTCATTTATCATCGATTCATCCACCCATTCATTCATTCATCATTCACAGACAAAACGACAACTTGGATGAGGTGGTTGAGGGCAGCGAAACGTGGAGGTTCGTGTACCAACAGGTGAACGCTCTGAAAAACAAATTAAAAAATTTCAAAAACCCGAATGAACAATGCGTGGCTTTTATTACAAATATCATTTTGGAAAAAAACAAAAAAAAAACAAGAAAACTACAATTTTTATAAACTATTTTTAAAAATAACTACGAGAATCTTTTAAAAAACTATAAAAAAACAAAAAAAGAATTTAAAAAATACAAAATAGTGTCGAAAAACAATAGTTGAATGGAAGAAGCGAAAAAATTTTTAAACACAATTCACACATTCAGTAATCGATAGGACAATTGATTAACTATCAATCAATTGATCAACCATCAATCAATTGATTAACTATCAATCAATTGATTAACTATCAATCAATTGATAACTATCAATCTATTGATAACTATCAATCAATTGATAACTATCAATCAATTGATAACTATCAATCAATTGATTAACTATCAATCAATTTATAACTATCAATCAATTTATAACTATCAATCTATTGATAACTATCGATCAATTGATAACTATCAATCAATTGATTAACTATCAATCCATTGATAACTATCAATTTATTGATAACTATCAATCAATTGATAACTATCAATCAATAAATTGATTAACTATCAATCAATTGCTTAACAATCAATCAATTGATTAACTTTCAAAAAACATTTGACAAGCTCACAGCCTTTTCCAAAGAAAGAAATACAACAAAAAACTCCAAACAACAGATTCAAGCGGAAGGAAAAGGTACAGAAGCGGAAGTCAAAGGACCAACTTCCGGTGTGGCATCGTCTGTTTCCTCCCGCAACAATGGCCGTAAACTCAAAACCGGAAAAGCTAAACACGTTCGTTTTAATTTCTTTTTTTTCTTTATCTTGATTTTATCCCTTTTTTTGCTTTTGTCTAATTTTGGGGTTCAGCGCCTTTAAGACAACATAGTTAGCAAACTGTGCCTTATAACAATTTGTAAACTTTATCATTCATTCATTCATTCATTCATTCATTCATTCATTCATTCATTCATTCGTTCATTCATTCATTCATTCATTCATTCATTCATTTCTTTATTCATTCATTCATTCATTCATTTTTTCATTCATTCATTCATTCATTCATTCATTCGTTCATTCATTCATTCATTCATTCATTCATTCATTTCTTCCTTCATTCATTCATTCATTCATTCATTTATTCATTCATTCATTCATTCATCCATTTAAAATCTTATTTTGACAATTTTAAAATTTTTATCGATATTTTTATCCAATTCAAACGTCAAGTCGTCATTTTTATGAAAAAGTTTTTTCACTTATTTTTCAACCTCACCACAGGATGACATAAAAACACAAATCACAATGGTGAGACAAATTTTTAAAGAAAATTCAAAAAAAAATATTTCAGTGGTTTGTGTGTCATGAGTTTTGCCTTCCACGTCTATTGAGTCCTCTCTACTGTTTTGTTTTCGTTTTCATCGAAAAAATGAAAAAAAAACACAAAAACAACCGCGTGACATATTTCCAGTTATCAGACGTGGAAATACCATCGGGAAGAAGTGAAAAACCACCGATGACGTCACGAGGTGGTGAAGACGACGACGAAGATGGATCTTCAGAAATAATTTTTTTTTTCAAATCTTTCTTCGATATATCTTTTCTCCTGAATTCTCAGAGTTTTGTAACACTATGCTTGTTTTAATCTGACCGTTTTCTCTTATTTCGATTATTCGCCATGCTTTGTACCATCTCCATCTTTGTACCATCTACCATATCCGTCTGTCTGAAGTTGATTGAATGAAGTATGTGATATCGCTATTACAATTATGCAATATTATTTTCACATTGTTACATTTTTAATTTTATTTTTCTTTTTGTTATCATCCTATATTAAAGTGTGGATGAAGCTATGGATGGAACACCATGTTATTATAATAAAATAATTTATAATAATATAATAATATAATAATTAATAACAATATAATAATTAATATAAATTTAATAATTCATAATAAAATGTATTTTATAGTAATATAGAGAAGCATGGATAGAAGGATGCGGGATAACAGAATTCATTCACTCACTCAGTCAACATCTAAAATAATAACGACTTCCCTCTTTTATCAGGCAGTCGTGATGACCTAGACGATGACGTCACAAAGTACGTCAAAAGCGTCATAACAA
This sequence comes from Branchellion lobata, assembly GCA_947562095.1. Taxonomy (NCBI): domain Eukaryota; kingdom Metazoa; phylum Annelida; class Clitellata; order Hirudinida; family Piscicolidae; genus Branchellion; species Branchellion lobata. The sequence goes on along the minus strand of OX387252.1, from coordinate 5,180,731 downwards.
ACAGCGTCATCTTCGTCATGGAGGACAGAGGCGTCAAATTTGACGTTGATGAATTCAAAGCTGCTTATGAAGAGGTCAATGGGGGTGGTGGTGGTGGTGGTGGTGGTGGTGGTGGTGGTGGTGGTGACGGTGACGGTGAAAAAAACAATAGTTACGAGAAGATCATTGATAGAAACAATGATGGTATCAATTATTACAATACTAATGGGAAATGCATGGAGAATCATGTTAGTGGTGGTTTCGTTGACTATGGCGGTCATGGTGATAATGATGATGATGGTGATGGTGGAGGTGATAATGGTGATGATGGTGATAGTGGAGGTGATAATGGTGATGCTGGTGATGGTGGAGGTGATAATGATGATGATGGTGATGGTGGAGGTGATAATGGTGATGATGATGGTTTTAATGGCCATAGTGATAATGAGGATGGTCGTGGTGGTTTGAAGAGAGGCTCTTCAAGGAATAGACTGAATACTGGCCTGAAGGGTGATTATAATAAAATCAATAATAATGAGAATATTAACAATGATAATGATAA
>OX387252.1:5162690-5175190 GCA_947562095.1 Branchellion lobata | reverse complement strand
CATCATCATCATCATCATCATCATCATCATCATCATCATCATCATCATCATCATCATCATCATCATCATCATCATCATCATCATCATCATCATCATCATCATCATCATCATCATCATCATCATCATCATCATCATCATCATCATCATCATCATCATCATCATCATCATCATCATCATCATCATCATCATCATCATCATCATCATCATCATCATCATCATCATCATCATCATCATCATCATCATCATCATCATCATCATCATCATCATCATCATCATCATCATCATCATCATCATCATCATCATCATCATCATCATCATCATCATCATCATCATCATCATCATCATCATCATCATCATCATCATCATCATCATCATCATCATCATCATCATCATCATCATCATCATCATCATCATCATCATCATCAACATCATCATCATCAGCAGCAGCATCACCATCACAACAACAGAGTGTTACGTGGGGGAACGTGGATTCAATGTGATTACAAATTCCTATCAATTAATTATTCCTTTTTTTCGCTTTTTTTTATTTTTCCTTTTCATTGTTTTTTTAATTTTGTTTTGCTTCGTTTTTCTTTAGTTTTTCCGAAATAAATTTCAAAAGCTTTTTTTTTCAACTTTAGAGTTCGTTTTTTTATTTTTCCTTCCTGATCAAATAAATGTTTTTAGATCATTCTCTTATGCATTTTTCAAACTTTTCGGTTTTTTTATTCAATTTTTCACATCAAAACGTACATTCGTTTTTTTTAATGTATCTTTGATTTCTTTCTAACTTTTTTGCCAGTTTTGTTTGTTTTTAAATATGCATATCAAATTCTTGAGAACAATTCCATCCATTTTTTATTATGATTACATAATTTTTATTTTTTTCTTCAAGTACAATCCAATAATTATTTTACATTTCAGTTCCAATGCATTTAAAAACATCTCAAAATCGTAAACCCAACAACATATTCTGAAAAACTTCCAACTACAAATGCGACGTTTTCGTTTTTCTAAACTTTTCAACTATCTTTTTTTTCAAACTTAACAGATTTTTTAAATAGATTTTTTGAACTAAATTTTTCCAAAAAGTTGGTGACTTCACGCACACCGTTCTAACGCCCATGAAATCGATAAACGATGTTAATACTATTGAACTTAAATTACTCAAATTGATCTCACTTTAAAAAATTGCGCGCATTGATTTTATAGAAGTTGGAAAGCGTTTGAATTAGTGATTGGAAGAACCGTGGGGGAATCAATCGTATCTAATCTAATCAAGGCATTTGTAACGCGCCCTTCAGCACTAGGTTCAAAGGCGTGGAAACGGTTTTATTCGCTGTGGGCTACTAGAGGACTGGACACTCTAGGACGGCATCATGTTTCATGTTACAAAAAAGCTCACAAAAATGAGGAAAAAAACAAAATGAGGTCAAATTTACCAAAAACTCAATGTCATAGAAATCCAATGTGAAAATAAGAAGCAAAATTGATCAAGCTTCATTCTAATCTAATCTAACCAAAATATTCTTTTAGCGCTGTGTTCTGTGTTATTCTGAAAACTTTTAAATGATTGCGCTTGAATGTTCAAGTTTTATAAAGATAAATTGTTAAAAAATTAAAGAATTTCTAAAAAAAATTGAAAACACTTGTTTTATGCAATTATTTTAAAAGTTTAAATTTAAAACAGAAAGTTTATCATAAATTTTTTATAAAAGTATCTTAAATATGATAAAAAGCAGAACGCTTTAAAACAATTAAATCAAGACGGTACACAGATCTTTGTTTGTGGGCGATGCTATTTCATTTTTGATATATAATTGCAGTCTTCAAGTTTGAAGTTTTTTCCAAAAATGCAGAAGGAATATTCTCCTGGCGATTTAATTTTTGCTAAAGTCAAAGGACATCCCCACTGGCCTGCAAGGGTAATTTTTTGAGCTCCACAAATTTGTTTCTATTAAATAAAATCTAAAAAACATAATTTCAAATTGAAATAAATTTACGAACAAACAATAAAGTTAATAGTTGAAAACCACTGCTGAACAAAAATAAGAAAGTTTAAAGGTTCGGTACAACAAACTCATGGATTTACCGAGTTTACTCTCAATTTCAATTCAATACTTGTACTGAAATCATCAAAAAAATATCTTAATTTAATTAAAAGAAACTGAAAAAATTTATTCCAGTTCATATAAATAAATTTAATTTCAATTAAACGCCAGATTAACAAGGTACCTCCAGACGTTATCATACCAAAGGGAAAATACCCTATCTTTTTCTTTGGCACTCATGAAACGTAAGAATTTTGACATTAAAAAACCATATTTTACCAAAGAAATAGATAAGATAGCCACTTTTGATGATTGAAAAAATTTTCTGTTTTTTACTACTAAAGAAAATACCCACCAATAAAAAAACTCACCAACAAATAAGACCGACTAAAACCAAAATAATCTATTCACCATCAAACTACCTTTTGTCCAAAAAAAAATTCAAAACCAACTAAAAATTGTACTACTCAGAAAATCCATCTAAACCCACCAAAAAACAATCCACCACTATGGGAAAACAAACAGCTTAACCATTAAAAAAATCTATTCCCCCCTTAAAAACCATGCTACTATAAACCCCCAAAAACCTCTAGTTATTTTTTGGGTGCCAAGGACATTTTCCCATACGAGGACTTCAAGCACCAGTTTGGCAAGAGCCATTCTCGTCGTTACTTCAACCAGGGCCTCCGAGAGATTCAACACAACCCTCATGTGCAGGTGCCTTTGCTGCTGTTGTTTTGTTTTGTTATTTGATGTTTTTGTCATTTTTTCTGGTTTTGTTTTCTTAAAATAATTTTCATTGTTGTTGCTTTTTTTACTCCATTTCAGGATTATTTCATCAATCAACCATTTTTTTTTATTCATTCATTCCTCATTCCTTCATTCATTCATGGCAGGAGGATGAAGTTCAGAAGGAGGTTGTTAAAGAGAATAAAAAAGATGAAGAGGAGGAGGAGCAAGAGGGGGAGGGGAGAATGAGTGAAGTGAGAGAGGTGATGATAAAGATGATTATTTCATTAATATTTTATCATTGGAATTACTGATAGAGAGATAGGTACAGATGAAATAACAACATTTTATGCATCTTCACTTTATCCAAAAAATTTCAGAAAAGAAAAAAAAAGATATTAGTCAAAAAGAGTGTGAGTTTGATTGAAAAATTGAACATTATTTTCAAAAATAGTTTTTGCGCTTTTTTATTATAAAAACAGTTTTTCTTCAAAGAAACTCTAATTTTTCCATTGGTAGAATAAGTTTTTTCCAAATATATAAATATTTTTATTTTATTTTTTCTCAATCAAAATTATTTTTTCCATCCTTACAGACCTCACCATTACGAGCCATGCCACAGAAACTTCTCACCCACAAGTCACTTTCAAATGCCTTCAATTGATTTGTCAATCAACTTTCAATCTAAATCCTTCACACCATCACCATCATCACCACACCACCACCATCATCACCACACCACCACCATCATCACCAAACCACCATCATCACCACACCACCATCACCATCATCACCACACCACCACCATCATCACCAAACCACCATCATCACCACACCACCATCATCACCACACCATCAACATCATCATCACACCACCACCACCATCATCACCACACCACCACCATCATCATCACACCACCACCATCTTCATCACACCATCACCATCCTCATCACCACACCACCACCACCATCATCACCACACCACCACCACCATCATCACCACACCACCATCACCATCATCACCACACCACCACCACCATCATCATCACACCACCATCATCACCACACCACCACCATTATCACCACACCACCACCATCATCACCAAACCACCATCATCACCACACCACCATCACCATCATCACCACACCACCACCATCATCACTAAACCACCATCATCACCACACCACCATCATCACCACACCATCACCATCATCATCACACCACCACCACCATCATCACCACACCACCACCATCATCATCACACCACCACCATCTTCATCACACCATCACCATCCTCATCACCACACCACCACCACCATCATCACCACACCACCACCACCATCATCACCACACCACCATCACCATCATCACCACACCACCATCACCATCATCATCACACCACCACCATCATCACCACACCACCACCATCATCACCAAACTACCATCATCACCACACCACCATCATCACCACACCATCACCATCATCATCACACCACCACCACCATCATCACCACACCACCACCATCATCATCACACCACCACCATCCTCATCACACCATCACCATCCTCATCACCACACCACCACCACCATCATCACCACACCACCATCACCATCATCACCACACCACCATCACCATCATCATCACACCACCACCACCATCATCACCACACCACCACCATCATCACCACACCATCACCATCATCATCACACCACCACCACCATCATCATCACACCACCATCATCACCACACCACCACCATCATCGCCACACCACCATCACCATCATCATCACACCACCACCACCATCATCACCACACCACCATCACCATCATCATCACACCACCACCACCATCATCACCACACCACCATCACCATCATCACCACACCACCACCATCATCACCACACCACCATCTCCATCATCATCACACCACCACCACCATCATCACCACCACACCACCACCATCATCATCACACCACCACCACTATCATCATCACACCACCACCACCATCATCAGCACACCACCACCACCATCATCACCACACCACCACCATCATCACACCATCACCATCATCACCACACCACCACCATCACCATCATCACTACACCACCACCACCATCATCACCACACCACCATCATCATCACACCACCATCACCATCATCACCACACCACCATCACCATCATCATCACACCACCACCATCATCACCACACCACCACCACCATCATCACCACACCACCACCATCATCATCACACCACCACCACCATCATCACACCACCACCACCATCATCATCACACCACCACCACCATCATCAGCACACCACCACCACCATCATCACCACACCACCACCACCATCATCACCACACCACCACCATCATCATCACACCACCACCATCACCATCATCACCACACCACCACCACCATCATCACCACACCACCACCATCATCACACCACTATCACCATCATCACCACACCACCATCACCATCATCATCACACCACCACCATCATCACCACACCACCACCATCATCACCAAACTACCATCATCACCACACCACCATCATCACCACACCATCACCATCATCATCACACCACCACCACCATCATCACCACACCACCATCACCATCATCATCACACCACCACCACCATCATCACCACACCACCATCACCATCATCACCACACCACCACCATCATCACCACACCACCATCTCCATCATCATCACACCACCACCACCATCATCAGCACACCACCATCACCATCATCACCACACCACCACCACCATCATCACCACACCACCACCATCATCACACCATCACCATCATCACCACACCACCACCACCATCATCACCACACCACCACCATCATCACACCACCACCATCACCATCATCACCACACCACCACCACCATCATCACCACGCCACCACCATCATCACACCATCACCATCATCACCACACCACCACCACCATCATCATCACACCACCACCACCATCATCACACCACCACCACCATCATCAGCACACCACCACCACCATCATCACCACACCACCACCACCATCATCACCACACCACCACCATCATCATCACACCACCACCATCACCATCATCACCACACCACCACCACCATCATCACCACACCACCATCATCATCACACCACCATCACCATCATCATCACACCACCATCACCATCATCACCACGCCACCACCATCATCACACCACCATCATCACCACACCACCACCACCATCATCACCACACCACCACCATCATCATCACACCACCACCACCATCATCACACCACCACCACCATCATCATCACACCACCACCACCATCATCACACCATCACCATCCTCATCACACAATCACCATTATCACCACACCACCACCACTATCATCATCACACCACCACCACCATCATCAGCACACCACCACCACCATCATCACCACACCACCACCACCATCATCACCACACCACCACCATCATCACACCATCACCATCATCACCACACCACCACCACCATCATCACCACACCACCACCATCATCACACCACCATCACCATCATCATCACACCACCATCACCATCATCACCACGCCACCACCATCATCACACCACCACCATCATCACCACACCACCACCACCATCATCACCACACCACCACCATCATCATCACACCACCACCACCATCATCACCACACCATCACCATCATCATCACACCACCACCATCATCATCACACCATCACCATCCTCATCACACCACCACCACCATCATCACCACACCACCACCATCATCACCACACCACCACCATCATCATCACACCATCACCATCCTCATCACACCATCAGCATCCTCATCACACCATCACCATCATCATCACACCACCACCATCATCACTACACCACCACCATCATCATCACACCACCACCATCACCACCAAACCTTCACCATCATCACCACACCACCACCACCATCCTCATCACACCACCACAATTATCACCACAGAGTTCCTATGGATCTTCCCCTTTTGAAGAAGGCAGATTCCAATTCAAGTGAGCTCAATACAATCCATCTGTTCCGTTTCTCTTTCAATTCACTTCCATCCATCCTTCCATCCATCCATTCCTTCATTTATTCATCAATTTTTTCTTGCTTGCATGCATTGATTCATCTTCATCTTCATCCACCCCTCTATCCCTCCATCAGTGAGGGATGTCAAGATAAAGCTCCTCCAGATGGAGTTGGACATCAAGTGTGCCCTCTGTTGCGACTCCACCCCTGTGTGAACTTGTCACTGTACCTATGTGTGCCTGTCTGTGTACCTATGTGTGCTTGTCCGTGTACCTATGTGTGCTTGTCTGGGTACTTATGTGTGCTTGTCTGTGTATCTACGTGAGCTCGTCTGTGTGCCTCTGTGTAAATGTGTGTTCACTCGAATTGATGGATGGGGGGAAGGATGGATGGGGGGATGGATGGATGGGGGGAAGGATGGATGGGGAGATGGATGGATGGGGGGAAGGATGGATGGAGGGATGGATGGATGGGGGGAAGTGAGTTGGAAAAGAAACCGAATGTAACTTTTTTTGTGGAAGTTTGTGGCCAGCCACTCCCATTCATGAGTCAACACTTCTCTTTCCTCACAACCTCTAACCCATCAAACCCTTTCCACTAACCCTTCCCCTCGATCCTTCCTACCCTTTAAAACTTCTCCCTCCCTCCCTCATGATTCATCCATTCTTTCTCAACTCTCACTCCCCTTCCAAATGTTCCCCATGTTCCTCCCTCCCTCCCCTACTCAGGACATAGACAAGTGTCTGGAATTGTTCACGGAGCTCGACCAACTGCCCATCAACGCGTACATTCTTATGCACAACCCTGACATCATCCTCACCATCAAGAAGGTCGTGGGTGGTGTTGTGGCGGTAGGTGGTGTTATGGTGGTGGGTGGGGTGTTGTGGTGGGTGAGTGAGTGGGATGTGGTAGTGAGTGGGTGGATGGGGGATTGTGGTGGGTGAGTGAGTGGGATGTGGTAGTGAGTGGGTGGATGGGGGATTGTGGTGGGTGAGTGAGTGGGATGTGGTGGTGGGTGGAATGGGTGTTGTAGTAGCGATCGGTTGTTGTAATGGGTTTTGCTGGCCTTGGCGCTATTGTTATTGTTTCTATTATCCACCCATCCACAGTCCCACTACTACCCACCTCCACCAAACCACTCCCATTTTTCACCATTCCCACCTCTATTTCACCATTCCCGCTCTCCAGTGTCGGGCCTACAGACCAAATGAGATGGTGCGCATGAGGGCTGAGTTTTTGTTCGCCAAGTTCAAGGCCCTCTTCCTTGTGCCTGACCAAGACCTTGAGGTGGTGGTGGTGGTGATGATGATGATGATGATGATGATACCAATAATAATAATAATAATAATAATAATAATAATAATAATAATAATAATAATATGAAAGAACCTTATTTGTAGACCGTTGTTGGAGGTGCTGGTTTCAAAACACTCCACCACCACCATTATTCTTGCCACCACCACCACCACCATTATTCTTGCCACCACCACCACCACCATTATTCTTGCCACCACCACCACCGCCATTATTCTTGCCACCACCACCATTATTCTTGCCACCACCACCAATCTCCACCACCACCACCACCATTATTCTTGCCACAACCACCAATCTCCACCACCACCACCATTATTCTTGCCACCACCACCACCACCAATCTCCACCACCACCACCATTATTCTTGCCACCACCACCACCACCAATCTCCACCACCACCATTATTCTTGCCACCACCACCACCACCACCATTATTCTTGCCACCACCACCACCACCAATCTCCACCACCACCGCCACCACTGCAGAACATTTGCATAGACGACTCACCGTTCAAGGTGGAAGAAGAGGTGATAAGGAGTAAGGCTGAAAGTATAATCAACAAGCACGTCAATAATAATAAAATTATCAAAAATAGCAATAATAATAAAAGTAATATCAACAATAATAATTATATTAATAGTAATATCATTAATAATAGTAATATTAATGATGATAATACTCATTTCGATGATAATTATAAAAATAATGAAACCATTACTGATGAAAATAGTTATAATAATAGTATTAGTAATAATAATAATATTAATAATATTATTATTAATAATAATGAGGCTGAGAATGATAATAACAATAAAAATATCGCTGATAATGATGGTGATGGGGATTGTGGCGGTAGAATGGATATTTCAACTAAGGAGGAGGAGGAGGAGGAAGAAGAAGAAAATGGTTTGGACAATGATGGTGATAAGAATCGGGCAGATCATGACGAAGAAAGTGTTCAGGGCAATAAAAGCAATAACAACAACACTAACGATCAAAATATAAATAATAATAATAATAATAATAATGAATATTATAATAATACTAGAAATGCTGTTGGTGGAAGTGATGATAATGGTGGTAGGGGTGATGATGATAATGATGGTGGTGGTTATGGTTATAATGATGGTGATGATGAAGAAGATGAGGATTGTGACATAATAGAGAGTATTGAAGATCTTGAAGAAGAGGGGGTGGATGGGTGTGTGAAGGGGGTAGGGGAAGGAAGTGATGAAAATGGTTTGGTTGGTGGTGGTAGTGGTGGTGATGGTGGTGGGGGTGGTGATGGTGGTGGGGGTGGTGGTGATGGTAGTGGTGGTGATGGTGGTGGGGGTGGTGTTGGTGGTGGGGGTGGTGATGGTGGTGATGGTGGTGATGGTAGTGGGGGTGGTGTTGGTAGTGGGGTTGGTGAGGGTGAAATAGACACACCTGGTGAAAGTGGTGACTGTGAGGAGGAAAAGCAGAGGCTTGAAAGCGAGAGTGAAAAAGAGGAGAGAAGGGAAATGACAACTGAAGACACTCAAGAAGAGATGGAGGTGGATGAGGAGGAAGAAGAAGATGATGAGGATGTTGATGAAAAAGATCGAGAAGGGCTGGAGGAGACAGGTGGAATGAATTATGATTCCATTAACTTTCATTATTCAAAGAATTTCAACTTTATTGTTATACTATTTAATTTTATTGTTACAATATTCACCTCCACTCGCCACCACAGCCACCCACCACCACTCTCCACTCACCACCACAGCCACCCACCACCACTCTCCACTCACCACCACAGCCACCCCTTCCATCAGCACCACTAGCGTTGGTGGATACGGTCATTCCGTACACTCATCCCATTCCACATCCCTCTTTGAGGAGGACAGGAGGGATGGAGGGATGGTTGGTAAGAATGGGGGGGATGAGGGGATGGTTGCCAAGACAACAACAGAGAATAAACTCAATGCCTCGCTTATTTTTTCCGACGATGAACAACGGATGGATGTGAGTGTCGATGCATTGGTGTCTTCTACCCACCCATTCACCCATCTACCCACCCATTCACACATCTATCCACCCATTCACACATCTACCCACTCATTCACCCATCTACCCACCCATTCACACATCCACCCACCCATTCACCCATCTACCCACCCATTCACCCATCTACCCACCCATTCACCCATCTACCCACCCATTCACCCATCTACTCACCCATTCACACTTCTACCCACCCATTCACCCATCTACCCACCCATTCATCCATCTACCCACCCATTCACACATCTATCCACCCATTCATCCATCTACCCACCCATTCACACATCTACCCACCCATTCACCCATCTACCCACCCATTCACCCATCTACCCACCTATTCACCCATCTACTCACCCATTCACACATCTACCCACCCATTCACCCATCTACCCACCCATTCATCCATCTACCCACCCATTCACACATCTATCCACCCATTCATCCATCTACCCACCCATTCACACATCTACCCACCCATTCACCCATCTACCCACCCATTCACCCATCTACCCACCCATTCATCCATCTACCCACCCATTCACACATCTATCCACCCATTCATCCATCTACCCACCCATTCACACATCTACCCACCCATTCACCCATCTACCCACCCATTCACCCATCTGCTCACCCATTCACAATCTACCCACCCATTCACCCATCTACCCACCCATTTACCCACCCATTCACCCATCTACCCACCCATTCATCCATCTACCCACCCATTCACCCATCTACCCACCCATTCACCCATCTACCCACCCATTCACACATCTACCCACCCATTCACCCATCTACCCACCCATTCACCCATCTACTCACCCATTCACACATCTACCCACCCATTCACCCATCTACCCACCCATTCATCCATCTACCCACCCATTCACCCATCTACTCGTTTCTTTGCACACCACCACCACCAGGACAGCATGCAGCTGAACAAACAACTCGCCAAGATTGTCTCTTCCATTGATGACTCCTTCACCAACTAACCACTACTAATTTTTTGTTTTTATTATTATTCCTTTTGTTATTTTTTAAAATATTTTTATTGACGTTAATATTTTTGTTTTTTATGTTTTAGTTTATTTATATTTTTCATTCAATTATAATTATTATTCTTGGTAAGAACTGTTTTGACTCTGATGGATGGAATTTGAGGGTGTATGCCTCGTTCATTCAATAAATTCTAACGTATTTCTCATCTTTCGTTCTTTTTTCATTATTAAATCAACTTTAAAGGACTTTATAAACCATAATAATAAATATTATTATGAATACAATGCAATACAATACGAATATTATTACAGTGGCATTATCCACGAAGAGTTTCAGTCATAATAACAATTATTGAGTTTGTCATCAATAATAATATTATTAGAGTTATAAGCAGAACATTGGAATGTTTGAGGTAAGGAGCATTTATAATAAATAGGCAGATCCGTTCGGAAATGTTAAAATTCATTTTTAAAATATTTGTATAAAACGCGACCTTGAAACAACAATAATTTAATTTTTTATGTAATAGTGCAACATATTTTGAATGGAATTTCTACCGAACATTCCACTTCTTCCATTATATTTGACTTCTTCCTTACACTTAAAAATCATTTAACTGGCGAGAGGGGCAAGCTACGATGATGCTAGAAGGAACAGGAAAAATATTTCAAGTTGGTTGGAAGTTCATTGGCCTTCAGGTCTTGATGATCAATTTGGTAAATAACTCGCAAATAGATTTCCACAAAAAATTGAAATATTAAATTTAATCGATTAAAATATTGAAGGTCAGGGTCGTGGTATGAAAAAGATTTGAAATTTGAAATGTTCCAAACTACAAGAAGGTTCATCAATTTGTCTGACGTCAATAAGAAGATAATAAAATAGAGAACTTTTTTCGGAGTATCTTGCTGCTTTCTCGCTGAATAGGCCATTGCGCGAGCTCATAGGCCAAAAAAGCGAAAAATAAAAAAAACATTTAATAAAGACTAATAAAAAACATCAATGGAGCAGTGAGACGTGGGTGGTGGATGAGGTGCAGACAGATAGTGTAATGTGGTGTGGAGTGGTTTAGTGTAGTGTAACGTAGTGTGGCGTGGTGTGGTGTAGCGTGGTGTGTTGTGGTGTGGCGTAGTGTTGTGTGTTGTGGTGTGGCGTGGTGTGTTGTGGTGTGGCGTAGTGTTGTGTGTTGTGGTGTGGCGTGGTGTGTTGTGGTGTGGCGTAGTGTTGTGTGTTGTGGTGTGGCGTGGTGTGTTGTGGTGTGGCGTAGTGTTGTGTGTTGGGCGTAGAGCTGCTCAC
>OX387252.1:5150190-5152690 GCA_947562095.1 Branchellion lobata | reverse complement strand
TTTTTTTTAAAAATCGAATAAGAATTACTCCGCGCGTGAAAAACATTGCAGAGAAAAATTAAGTTTAAAATAAGAGAAACTAGCAAAAGCAGGTGGTGTGGTGGGGCTGGTGGTGAGACGAAAGGTAAATGGTGGAGGAAGGGTGGGAAGGAGGGGTGTGGTGGTGGAAGGCGGAGGTGAAAAGGGTCTCAAAGGCTTCATTCACGCCGCTTCCATTGAGTGAAGAGGTCTCGAAGTAGAGGTGGTGGCATGAGGATTGACTGTTGAGGCGTCTCAAGAGGTCTAGTGCTTGAGGTCGTAAGGGATAGTGGTGGGTTGTGGGTGTCTTGTCTTTCACTGATGTCCCCTCTTTTCCCCTTCCTTTCTCCTCCAACTCACCATTCTTTCCTTTCTCTTCCAGCTCACCTCTCCTCTTCCTCAATCCATCTCCTTCTCTTTCTTCTAACTCAACATCCTCAACTCTCTCCCTTAATTTTTCACCATCTTTATTTTTTTCCAACTCATCTTCCCTCTCCTTCATCTCACCTTTTCTCTCTCCTAACTCCTCCCCCCCCTCCAAAAGATCTCTCTTCATACCCACCACAGCTACAACTCTGGTGTCTAGTGTGTGCTCCAATAAAGGCACAAACTCACGTCTGTGTGAGTGTGTTTCTGATTAACAAATAATAAACAAAAGAAAATAAAAATTAAAAGGCAAAACATTTTAAAGTTTTAAAAATTAAAAAAAATGAATTTGTGGAGTTAAAATATAAAAACTTGAAAATTTCTTGAAGTTGAGATAAAAAAACTGAAAAAACTGAAGACTCGAGTTGGTGGAAGGAGTGTTGGCTGGAGAGGTCGAAGGCAAGGATCACAGCTCCTGCTCCCCTGCAGTAGTACCTGCTCAGACTGCGGTACAACTCCTCTCCTGAAGTGTCCTGGCGGAGTTTGGGTGGTGCTGTTTGATGAAGTTTGGTGTGATGATGGAGCTTAGAGTAGAAAGGGTTGAAAGATTTTGATGAAAATTAGAATAATAATTAAAAAAAAAATAATGGTGATATTAGACCACTAACCCATATTGCTATCTTGTGAGAATTCCATGTCTTTAACAGGAATGAAGCTCCGATGGTCTAAAAGTTGTAAAATATTTGAAAAAACATTTTTAATTTTAATATAACTGATTTATGATAACAATTTAAAAGTATGGTACATATTATAATTATAATTCTATACTTTATTCAAAATGTAATATTTGATCATATCTTTATTAAAATGGCTATAATGACTTGAAAACCATAAACACTTACACCTGAAAACTCCTTGAAGTTATTGTTGATGTATCTGTTTGTAAAGGATGTTTTACCGACACCAGCTGCTCCAAGCAAAATCACTTTCAACTCTCTGATTTTATTAACAAAAATTAAATTAAAAAGTAAAGTGAAATTCTAATTGATTTCATTGAAATTTTTTAAAATATAAGCTGATTTACTTACATTGAGCTTTTATTTTCATCAGCCATCAAACAAAATCCATGTACTTGTTAAGTTCCCTGCCTACTCATTGATAACTTCTGTAATTGGTTCCTATATTGCTAAAGTGTTAAAGGGCGCGTTACAAATTTCTTGATCGGATCAACTTATATTTATCACGGATGGACTCAAATAGAAGCAAAAAAGGGAACAATTCAAATGACAATAAGAAAAAGTTGACTCAAGGTTTTTAAAATATTTTAAAAGTTATGAAACTGTTTAGCAAAAGTTAAAAATGTGAAATCTAAATTCAATCTAAAATTTTTGTTCAATTTTTTTTGTTTACTCATTAGTTCAAATGAGCTTTTTTTAAATTTTTTAGAGTTGAGTTGACTTATGTATTGTAATTCTTTGGTGTTTCGAATAATTTTAAATTTACATTTCGCTTTAAGGTCATTTTCAAAATCGAGCTTTAACAAAGATCTAACTAGAATAAATAATTAAAATATTTAACACATCACTATATATTTATCAAAAAACAGAACTTGATATATAATAAAAAAGCACCCTCATATCTAATAAAAAATTGAAAAACTGCATAAAAAATTAAGTAACATAACCTGTTGCAAACGAATTGTATTCCAAAATCCATAATTCATAAAACTAAAATTCAATAAAAGTTCAGTTCTCATTTTGAAAACTTTTGTATTCAATTTAAAAATGCCCTCAAACTTGAGCCCAAACAAAACAGTGCTAATAGTGTTGTCAGGTACAACACTGGGCGTGGTGATTATTGGAGCGCTCGCCATGTTTTTTCACAGACGCAAAAAAAGGCGTGAAAGATCAGAACCGTCTGACGCAGTGGCGGATGTGGCAGCAGATGAGGTGTTATCCAGCAAAACTTCTGCACGCCTCGACACACGGCGGGCGAGGAGAAGGATATTCAGCATCAACAACAGCTTTTTCTCGCCCAAAAAAGATTTCGAAACTAGTGGTGACTAATTTCAACTTATAATATAATATTCACCAAAACCAGAGAATAAAAATTTCAC
>OX387252.1:5144772-5149990 GCA_947562095.1 Branchellion lobata | reverse complement strand
TTCCATTCAGCTGTTCCCCCAGCATGGTAAGAAACATAGTGAAGTTAAGCGGACCCGGGGCATCTCCCACCATGCTGTCCACCAATTGGTCGCTTGGGTTTTTGCCTAGTGACGTCAAAACCTGATAGGGGGGGGGGATGATGGTGGTAAAGGGGGTGGTGAGGGTGGTGGAGGGGGCGGTGAGGGTGGTGGAGGGGGCGGTGAGGGTGGTGAAAGTGGTGGAGGGGGCGGTGAAGGTGGTAGAAAAAGTGGTGAGGGTGGTGAGGGTGGTGGAGGGGTGTGCAGTAGTGGGTGTGGGTGTTTAGAGGGGTAGTTAGGAAAAAGGGGTGGGAAGACGGTGGAAGGAGGATGGTGGAAATGTATACATAGTGAAGGAAGGTGATGTAGTAGGAGTGGTGGTAATAACCGAGTAATAATGATAGTAAATGTAATATTGAACATAAAAATAATGAATAAATATAAATATAAAAGTTAACCTCAATCAAATCGTCTCTGTCGATGAAGCCGTCCCTGTTCTGGTCTATCATGTTGAAGGCCTCCTGTGTGTGTGTGTGTGTGTGTTTTTGTGTGTGTGTGTGTGTGTGTGTGTGTGTGTGTGTGTGTGTGTGTGTTTGTGTGTATGTGTGTGTGTTTGTGTGTGTGTGTGTGTGTGTGTGTGTGTGTGTGTGTGTGTGTGTGTGTGTGTGTGTGTGTGTGTGTGTGTGTGTGTGTGTGTGTGTGTGTGTGTTCTTTTTTTGCTTGTGTATATCTCCAATAAAATCTATGGATGAGCATACTCTATTATGGCTCAAATAAAAAGTTGGAAAAAACAGAAAACAAAAAAAACAAAAAAAGAATTTTTTTTAATGAAAAAAAAATAGGAAAAAAGATGAAAAATGTATGAAGAAAAAAACTAATGAAAAAAACGATAAGAGTTGAGAAAAACAAAAAAATTATTAAAAAAATGAATTTAAATCTAAAAAACGCAAACTTTGAATTCCTGGATTTGTGCCTGGGAGAACATAGAGAAGACGTTGGAGGTGTACCTATGGGCCCTGTTCATCCTCCCTCTCTTCTTCGGCTTTGCTCCTGCCGTTGCCATGGTGCTGGTGGGGGGGGAGTGTTATTGGGGGGTGTTTTTTGGGGTTTGAGGGTGTGTGATGAATTTTCTTTGGGAGGGGGGAGTTTTTTGACCTTGATGATGTTGTGGTGTGTGGGATTTTTAAAGTTAATTAGTTGTGGATGGGTGGTTGTAAGGCTGTTATTGTTGTGGTGGTGGTCATGGTGGTGGTGGTGGTGGTGGTGGTGGTGATGGTGGTGGTGATGGTGGTGGTGATGGTGGTGATGGTGGTGGTGATGGTGGTGGTGATGGTGGTGGTGGTCATGGTGGTGGTGGTGGTGGTGATGGTGGTGGTGATGGTGGTGGTGAGGGTGGTGGTGATGGTGGTGGTGATGGTGGTGGTGATGGTGGTGGTGATGGTGGTGGTGGTGATGGTGGTGGTGGTCATGGTGGTGGTGGTGGTGGTGATGGTGGTGGTGATGGTGGTGGTGAGGGTGGTGGTGATGGTGGTGGTGATGGTGGTGGTGGTGGTGAGGGTGGTGGTGATGGTGGTGGTGATGGTGGTGATGGTGGTGGTGATGGTGGTGGTGATGGTGGTGGTGATGGTGGTGGTGAGGGTGGTGGTGATGGTGGTGGTGATGGTGGTGGTGATGGTGGTGGTGATGGTGGTGGTGATGGTGGTGGTGATGGTGGTGGTGATGGTCATAAAATGAATTCCTACATCACATGAATTCATCCCGTAACGACAGTTTCGGAATGCAGACGTAGTAGAGGAGATGTTTTAAAATTCGATGTCATGCAGTGTGGTGTACTTTGTTGTCGTTGAAAGTTCTTTGAAGTGATGACATAAAGATACATATCAAATGGTTTAGTATGCCCAATCAAATGATTGTCGTATTTCTGTGTCTTTTTATTTTAAAAGGTTCAATGGTAACCGTAATCTGTTAACTTTATGAAAGTTGTGTTTTGAAAATTTATAATATCCGAAATAATGAAAATATATTGTGAGATATTTTTAATGCTATAAATGGCGATTCGAAATGTTCACGAACTGAAACACTTCAATGAAATAGTTTTCTGAGGCATTATATGAAAGAATTATACAATTTGAAATGTTTAAAGTTTCATTTTTTTAAATTGTCGATTAATTTATATTAGTTTGAATATTTTGTAGATCTCCAAGACCGTGTACAAAACATGAGAGTTAGCGTACACATTTCTGCTGTCTTATGGGTTTTATAACTATTTGTACCATTATTTTTTATAGAAGTAGAAGTAGAAGTAGAAGTAGAAGTAGAAGTGGTAATGGTAGTGGTAGTGGTAGTGGTAGTGGTAGTGGTAGTGGTAGTGGTAGTGGTAGTGGTAGCGATAGTGGTAGTGGTAGTGGTAGTGGTAGTGGTAGTGGTAGTGGTAGTGGTAGTGGTAGTGGTAGTGGTAGTGGTAGTGGTAGTGGTAGTGGTAGTGGTAGTGGTAGTGGTAGTGGTAGTGGTAGTGGTAGTGGTAGTGGTAGTGGTAGTGGTAGTGGTAGTGGTAGTGGTAGTGGTAGTGGTAGTGGTAGTGGTAGTGGTAGTGGTAGTGGTAGTAGTAGTAGTAGTAGTAGTAGTAGTAGTAGTAGTAGTAGTAGTAGTAGTAGTAGTAGTAGTAGTAGTAGTAGTAGTAGTAGTAGTAGTAGTAGTAGTAGTAGTAGTAGTAGTAGTAGTAGTAGTAGTAGTAGTAGTAGTAGTAGTAGTAGTAGTAGTAGTAGTAGTAGTAGTAGTAGTAGTAGTAGTAGTAGTAGTAGTAGTAGTAGTAGTAGTAGTAGTAGTAGTAGTAGTAGTAGTAGTAGTAGTAGTGGTAGTAGTAGTAGTAGTAGTAGTCGTAGTTGTAGTAGTAGTAGTAGTAGTAGTAGTAGTAGTAGTAGTAGTAGTAGTAGTGTTCATTTTTATTATAATTAATAATTATAAAAATGAAATAATAATAATTATAACAAGAATAAGAATAATAATAATAATAATAATAATAATAATAATAATAATAATAATAATAATAACAATAATAATAATAATGATAATGATAGAAATGGTTAAAAATAAGAAAATATTAATCAATAAGTAATAATAAGTTGAGTTTTGTCATGTATTGTTTTTAGTTTTTTAGTGTTTGCGTTTGATTTTTAATGAAAATCAAATAGAAAAGAAATGGTTGTAGTGGCATGGTGCTTACAAACAAATAACCTTTGTTCTTTTGTTGTTCTTTGTATTCCTCCTTCCTGTTTTCTGTGTTTCCTTTGTTACTCTCGTTTTCTTTGTTTCCTTTGTTTTCTGTGACTTTCAGCTTCAAGTGGGTGTGGAGAACGAAGAGAATGGAATACTCCGAAGGATGGGAACTGAAAGTTGAAACGAAATATGCAGTTTGTGAATTTTTCTGCCAAATTACTTATATATAGTCGAATGGCTGTAATTCGTATAACTACAGTTAAAATGATTTTTATTGAAATCTTTGTCTGTGAAACAATTATAGGAGAAATATTTATTAGTTATATATTAATAATTCGAGTGGCCTCGAAACTCTACGGGGTTAGTGCCACTACAATAATATTCGTTTTTGTATTGTATTGTAATAATTCATATAATTATAAGTCGAAAACCTACAATTAGAACCTTTGCAACAAGAATGGATTTTTGCTGCTTTGGCCAGACATTCAAACAGAACAACAAATGCTAAACAGCCTCCTATTACCGCTCACTATTACTCAGCGGTGGTGGATGAGTGTGTGCAGCAGCTATGCTTTGTGATGGAGACGAAGAAGAGGAGGAAGACGAAGAAGAGGAAGAGGAAGAAGAGAAAGAGAAAGAAGAAATAAAAGAGAATGATGAAAAAAAAGAGGAGGAAGGAGAAGAGGGTAAAAAGAAAAAAGATAAAAATAAAAAAAGAAAAGGAGGAGAAAAAAAAGATAGAATAAGAGAAGAGAAAAGAAAAAGAATAATAAGACGATGATGATGATAGTGGTGGTAGTTTTGGTGGGGATGATGATGACGATAAAAAGGAGAGAAAATACGAGAGAAAAAGAAGCAAGAATGCAAGGAGTATGATGAAGAAAATGATTTTTAGGCTGCTTCTTCATTAGGAATTCCAATAGCTAATTTCTAATTATAAATGCACAATTTCACCAAAAAAATAAAAAATTCAAAACAGATAAATTCTTTCATTCACCGTTTTTGCTGCAAGCAAAAACTACAGTTTTTCCTCTCACGTTCACCTTTCAGACGTGTTTCTAGTCAGGAATCGAACTCCGAACCTACCGTTTTCTAAAAATTTAACAAGAGGTGAGACTAAAAGGCACCGGACTCGTGAGGCTATTTATTTTATGCTATGACACGCTGAATTGAGAAAACTATTTGTATAGCGCTTATTTGATCCCTTCAAAAGAAAGTCACAACATTTGCATCGCGAGGATTAAACTTTTCATGGTCAAATGAAATAGTTGTATGGCGTTAAATATGACCTTGCAAACATCTAATCTAATCTAATCTAATCTAATCAGCGTTGTATGAATGTACTGATTAGATAAGATTAGCTTAAGCTATTTAAAGCAGTTATAGTGCCTCAACTTCTCCACAGGCACAAAAATCAACTTCCATTCAAGATAAAGTTTCAAAGGCTTAACAATGGTTGAAAGGAATCAATCTATTTATTCTATGGTCTTTATTGGATCAAGTCCACGCATACGCTGGAAACGTTAAAAAACACGGCAAACAATCGAACTAAAAATGAGAAAATAAAAATATACGAGAACAGAAAGTTATCAGTCCTAAAAGTCAGCATTGAACTTAAAAAAAACGGCAAAAAAAAAGGTTAGTGAGGAAAGAATTTTCAAGTAAAAATAATGAACAATGAGTGTTATGAGCTTATTGAGTATTGAGAAGACAAGAAAGGAGTGTTTTGTCTTGTTAGGAGGAGTAAATTGTTTTGGTGTAATTAAGCGTTCGTCTTCGCATATCACGGAATGTAGACTTGACAGGTGGGAGGATCTGATGGAGTACATGGTGCGGGTTATTGGTAACTCTTGAGAACGAGCGTTCATCAAGAGATGCAAATATTGCTTTTATTTTAGGATAGTTAGAAGGAAGGTAGTTAATTAAGTATATTGAGTTTATTATAAGTTTATTGAGTAGAAATTGAAGTTGTTTTATATGTTCA
>OX387252.1:5132272-5142272 GCA_947562095.1 Branchellion lobata | reverse complement strand
TGAAGTACCTTCTTTAATCAAAAATACCTTTTCTACTTACAACTCAACTATTTAGATGGCCAATAATTAAAATATGACATTTTTAATTTTTATTCATAATAAAAAAAACTATTTTTCACAGATACCGAGGTTGAGGTTATTTGTCCCGAGCACCTAAATGCAATGTGCATAAAGACATGCTTGTGCAAAAAGGAACAATGCTCTAATGTCACCACTACCGCCACCACTACCGCCACCACTACCGCCACCACTACCGCCACCACTACCGCCACCACTGCCACTACAAGCGACTCAACCTCCAAAGAGAATCCAACTACCAAGACGGCAAGCACCACACCTGCTGCCACGACCACTGCAACGTCCTCCTCTACTCACATCGTCTCGTTCGTTCTTCTGTGCATTCCTCCGATGTTGATCTTCTTGTGAGCAGCTCCACGCCCAACAACACACAACACCACGCCACACCACAACACACAACACTACGCCACACCACAACACTACGCCACACCACAACACACCACGCTACACCACACCACGCCACACTACGTTACACTACACTAAACCACTCCACACCACATTACACTATCTGTCTGCACCTCATCCACCACCCACGTCTCACTGCTCCATTGATGTTTTTTATTAGTCTTTATTAAATGTTTTTTCTATTTTTCCCTTTCTTGGCCTATGAGCTCGCGCAATGGCCTATTCAGCGAGAAAGCAGCAAGATACTCCGAAAAAATTTCTCTATTTTATTGTCTTACTGACGTCAGACAAATTGATGAACCTTCTTGTAGTTTGGAACATTTCAAATTTCAAACCTTTTTCATACCACGACCCTGACCTTCAATATTTTAATCGATTAAATTTAATATTTCAATTTATTGTGGAAATCTATTTGCGAGTTATTTATCAAATTGATCATCAAGACCTGAAGGCCAATGAACTTCCAACCAACTTGAAATATTTTTCCTGTTCCTTCTAGCATCATCGTAGCTTGCCCCTCTCGCCAGTTAAATGATTTTTAAGTGTAAGGAAGAAGTCAAATATAATGGAAGAAGTGGAATGTTCGGTAGAAATTCCATTCAAATATTTGGAAATTCAAAATATGTTACACTATTACATAAAAAATTAAATTATTGTTGTTTCAAGGTCGCGTTTTATACAAATATTTTAAAAATGAATTTTAACATTTCCGAACGGATCTGCCTATTTATTATAAATGCCTCTTTCCTCAAACATTCCAATGTTCTGCTTATAACTCTAATAATATTATTATTGATGACAAACTCAATAATTATTATTATGACTGAAACTCTTCGTGGATAATGCCACTGTAATAATATTCGTATTGTATTGCATTGTATTCATAATAATATTTATTATTATGGTTTATAAAGTCCTTTAAAGTTGATTTAATAATGAAAAAAGAACGAAAGATGAGAAATACGTTAGAATTTATTGAATGAACGAGGCATACACCCTCAAATTCCATCCATCAGAGTCAAAACAGTTCTTACCAAGAATAATAATTATAATTGAATGAAAAATATAAATAAACTAAAACATAAAAAACAAAAATACTAACGTCAATAAAAATATTTTAAAAAATAACAAAAGGAATAATAATAATAAAAAAAAAGTAGTAATGGTTAGTTGGTGAAGGAGTCATCAATGGAAGAGACAATCTTGGCGAGTTGTTTGTTCAGCTGCATGCTGTCCTGGTGGTGGTGGTGTGCAAAGAAACGAGTAGATGGGTGAATGGGTGGGTAGATGGGTGAATGGGTGGGTAGATGGGTGAATGGGTGGGTAGATGGGTGAATGGGTGGGTAGATGGGTGAATGGGTGGGTAGATGGGTGAATGGGTGGGTAGATGGGTGAATGGGTGGGTAGATGTGTGAATGGGTGAGTAGATGGGTGAATGGGTGGGTAGATGGGTGAATGGGTGGGTAGATGGGTGAATGGGTGGGTAGATGTGTGAATGGGTGGGTAGATGGGTGAATGGGTGGGTAGATGGGTGAATGGGTGGGTAGATGGGTGAATGGGTGGGTAGATGGGTGAATGGGTGGGTAGATGGATGAATGGGTGGGTAGATGTGTGAATGGGTGGGTAGATGTGTGAATGGGTGGGTAGATGGGTGAATGGGTGGGCAGATGGGTGAATGGGTGGGTAGATGGGTGAATGGGTGGGTAGATGGGTGAATGGGTGGGTAGATGGGTGAATGGGTGGGTAGATGTGTGAATGGGTGGGTAGATGTGTGAATGGGTGGGTAGATGGGTGAATGGGTGGGTAGATGTGTGAATGGGTGGGTAGATGTGTGAATGGGTGGGTAGATGTGTGAATGGGTGGGTAGATGTGTGAATGGGTGAGTAGATGGGTGAATGGGTGGGTAGATGGGTGAATGAGTGGGTAGATGTGTGAGTGGGTGGATAAATGGGTGAATGGGTGGGTAGATGTGTGAATGGGTGGGTAGATGGGTGAATGAGTGGGTAGATGTGTGAGTGGGTGGATAAATGGGTGAATGGGTGGGTAGATGGGTGAATGGGTGGGTAGATGGGTGGGTAGATGGGTGAATGGGTGGGTAGATGAGTGAATGGGTGGGTAGATGGATGAATGGGTGGGTAGATGGGTGAATGGGTGGGTAGATGGGTGAATGGGTGGGTAGATGGGTGAATGGGTGGGTAGATGGATGAATGGGTGGATAGCTGGGTGAATGGGTGGATAGATGTGTGAATGGGTGGGCAGATGGGTGAATGGGTGGGTAGATGGGTGAATGGGTGGGTAGATGTGTGAATGGGTGAGTAGATGGGTGAATGGGTGGGTGGATGGGTGAATGGGTGGGTAGATGTGTGAATGGGTGGGTAGATGGATGAATGGGTGGATAGATGGGTGAATGGGTGGGTAGATGTGTGAATGGGTGGGTAGATGTGTGAATTGGTTGGTAGATAGGTGAATGGGTGGATAGATGGGTAAATGGGTGAATGGGTGGGTAGATGGATGAATGGGTGGGTAGATGGGTGAATGGGTGGGTAGATGTGTGAATGGGTGGGTAGATGGATGAATGGGTGGGTAGATGGGTGAATGGGTGGGTAGAAGACACCAATGCATCGACACTCACATCCATCCGTTGTTCATCGTCGGAAAAAATAAGCGAGGCATTGAGTTTATTCTCTGTTGTTGTCTTGGCAACCATCCCCTCATCCCCCCCATTCTTACCAACCATCCCTCCATCCCTCCTGTCCTCCTCAAAGAGGGATGTGGAATGGGATGAGTGTACGGAATGACCGTATCCACCAACGCTAGTGGTGCTGATGGAAGGGGTGGCTGTGGTGGTGAGTGGAGAGTGGTGGTGGGTGGCTGTGGTGGTGAGTGGAGAGTGGTGGTGAGTGGAGTGGTGGTGGGTGGCTGTGGTGGTGAGTGGAGAGTGGTGGTGAGTGGAGTGGTGGTGGGTGGCTGTGGTGGTGAGTGGAGAGTGGTGGTGAGTGGAGTGGTGGTGGGTGGCTGTGGTGGTGAGTGGAGAGTGGTGGTGAGTGGAGTGGTGGTGGGTGGCTGTGGTGGTGAGTGGAGTGGTGGTGGGTGGCTGTGGTGGTGAGTGGAGAGTGGTGGTGAGTGGAGAGTGGTGGTGAGTGGAGTGGTGGTGGGTGGCTGTGGTGGTGAGTGGAGAGTGGTGGTGAGTGGAGTGGTGGTGGGTGGCTGTGGTGGTGAGTGGAGAGTGGTGGTGAGTGGAGTGGTGGTGGGTGGCTGTGGTGGTGAGTGGAGAGTGGTGGTGGGTGGCTGTGGTGGTGAGTGGAGAGTGGTGGTGGGTGGCTGTGGTGGCGAGTGGAGGTGAATATTGTAACAATAAAATTAAATAGTATAACAATAAAGTTGAAATTCTTTGAATAATGAAAGTTAATGGAATCATAATTCATTCCACCTGTCTCCTCCAGCCCTTCTCGATCTTTTTCATCAACATCCTCATCATCTTCTTCTTCCTCCTCATCCACCTCCATCTCTTCTTGAGTGTCTTCAGTTGTCATTTCCCTTCTCTCCTCTTTTTCACTCTCGCTTTCAAGCCTCTGCTTTTCCTCCTCACAGTCACCACTTTCACCAGGTGTGTCTATTTCACCCTCACCAACCCCACTACCATCACCACCCCCACCCCCCCCACCACCAACACCACCCCCACTACCATCACCACCCCCACCACCAACACCACCCCCACTACCATCACCACCCCCACCACCATCACCACCACTACCACCACCAACCAAACCATTTTCATCACTTCCTTCCACTACCCCCTTCACACACCCATCCACCCCCTCTTCCTCAAGATCTTCAATACTTTCTATTATGTCACAATCCTCATCATCATCTTCATCATCACCATCATTATAACCATAACCACCACCATCATTATCATCATCACCCCTACCATCATTATCATCACTTCCACCAACAGCATTTCTAGTATTATTATAATATTCATTATTATTATTATTATTATTATTATTATTATTATTATTATTATTATTATTATTATTATTTATATTTTGATCGTTAGTGTTGTTGTTATTGCTTTTATTGCCCTGAACACTTTCCTCGTCATGATCTGCCTGATTCTTATCACCATCATTGTCCAAACCATTCTCTTCTTCTTCCTCCTCCTCCTCCTCCTCCTTAGTTGAAATATCCATTCTACCGCCACCATCACCATCACCATCATTATCAGCGATATTTTTATTGTTATTATCATTCTCAGTCTCATTATTATTAATAATAATATTATTAATATTATTATTATTACTAATACTATTATTATAACTATTTTCATCAGTAATGGTTTCATTATTTTTATAATTATCATCGAAATGAGTATTATCATCATTAATATTACTATTATTAATGATATTACTATTAATATAATTATTATTGTTGATATTACTTTTATTATTATTGCTATTTTTGATAATTTTATTATTATTGACGTGCTTGTTGATTATACTTTCAGCCTTACTCCTTATCACCTCTTCTTCCACCTTGAACGGTGAGTCGTCTATGCAAATGTTCTGCAGTGGTGGCGGTGGTGGTGGAGATTGGTGGTGGTGGTGGTGGCAAGAATAATGGTGGTGGTGGAGATTGGTGGTGGTGGCAAGAATAATGGTGGTGGTGGAGATTGGTGGTGGTGGTGGTGGCAAGAATAATGGCGGTGGTGGAGTGTTTTGAAACCAGCACCTCCAACAACGGTCTACAAATAAGGTTCTTTCATATTATTATTATTATTATTATTATTATTATTATTATTGGTATCATCATCATCATCAGCATCATCATCATCATCATCATCATCATCATCACCACCACCACCTCAAGGTCTTGGTCAGGCACAAGGAAGAGGGCCTTGAACTTGGCGAACAAAAACTCAGCCCTCATGCGCACCATCTCATTTGGTCTGTAGGCCCGACACTGGAGAGCGGGAATGGTGAAATAGAGGTGGGAATGGTGAAAAATGGGAGTGGTTTGGTGGAGGTGGGTAGTATTGGGACTGTGGATGGGTGGATAATAGAAACAATAACAATAGCGCCAAGGCCAGCAAAACCCATTACAACAACCGATCGCTACTACAACACCCATTCCACCCACCACCACATCCCATCTACCCACCACCACAAACCCCATCCACCCACCCACTACCACATCCCACTCACTCACCCACCACAAACCCCATCCACCCACTCACTACCACATCCCACTCACTCACCCACCACAACACCCCACCCACCACCATAACACCACCTACCACCACAACACCACCCACGACCTTCTTGATGGTGAGGATGATGTCAGGGTTGTGCATAAGAATGTACGCGTTGATGGGCAGTTGGTCGAGCTCCGTGAACAATTCCAGACACTTGTCTATGTCCTGAGTAGGGGAGGGAGGGAGGAACATGGGGAACATTTGGAAGGGGAGTGAGAGTTGAGGAAGAATGGATGAGTCATGAGGGAGGGAGGGAGAAGTTGGAAAGGGTAGGAAGGATCGGGGGAAGGGTTAGTGGAAAGGGTTTGATGGGTTAGAGGTTGTGAGGAAAGAGAAGTGTTGACTCATGAATGGGAGTGGCTGGCCATAAACTTCCACAAAAAAAGTTACATTCAGTTTCTTTTCCAACTCACTTCCCCCCATCCATCCATCCCTCCATCCATCCTTCCCCCCATCCATCCATCCCCCCATCCATCCTTCCCCCCATCCATCAATTCGAGTGAACACACATTTACACAGAGGCACACAGACGAGCTCACGTAGATACACAGACAAGCACACATAGGTACACGGACAAGCACACATAGGTACACAGACAGGCACACATAGGTACAGTGACAAGTTCACACAGGGGTGGAGTCGCAACAGAGGGCACACTTGATGTCCAACTCCATCTGGAGGAGCTTTATCTTGACATCCCTCACTGATGGAGGGATAGAGGGGTGGATGAAGATGAAGATGAATCAATGCATGCAAGAAAGAAAAAATTGATGAATAAATGAAGGAATGGATGGATGGAAGGATGGATGGAAGTGAATTGAAAGAGAAACGGAACAGATGGATTGTATTGAGCTCACTTGAATTGGAATCTGCCTTCTTCAAAAGGGGAAGATCCATAGGAACTCTGTGGTGATAATTGTGGTGGTGTGATGAGGATGGTGGTGGTGGTGTGGTGATGATGGTGAAGGTTTGGTGGTGATGGTGGTGGTGTGATGATGATGGTGGTGGTGTAGTGATGATGGTGGTGGTGTAGTGATGATGGTGGTGGTGTGATGATGATGGTGGTGGTGTGGTGATAATGGTGATTGTGTGATGAGGATGGTGATGGTGTGATGATGATGGTGGTGGTGTGATGATGATGGTGATGGTGTGATGAGGATGCTGATGGTGTGATGAGGATGGTGATGGTATGATGATGATGGTGGTGGTGTGGTGATAATGGTGATAGTGTGATGAGGATGGTGATGGTGTGATGATGATGGTGATGGTGTGATAATGATGGTGGTGGTGTGGTGATGATGGTGGTGGTGGTGTGATGATGATGGTGGTGGTGTGGTGATGATGGTGGTGGTGTGGTGATGATGGTGGTGGTGGTGTGATGAGGATGGTGATGGTGTGATGATGATGGTGGTGGTGTGATGATGATGGTGATGGTGTGGTGATGATGGTGGTGGTGGTGTGATGATGGTGGTGGTAGTGTGGTGATGATGGTGATGGTGGTGGTGTGATGATGGTGGTGGTGTGGTGATGATGGTGATGGTGGTGTGATGATGATGGTGATGGTGGTGTGATGATGGTGGTGGTGTGGTGATGATGGTGGTGGTGGTGTGGTGATGATGGTGATGGTGGTGGTGTGATGATGGTGGTGGTGTGGTGATGATGGTGGTGGTGGTGTGGTGATGATGGTGGTGGTGGTGTGCTGATGATGGTGGTGGTGGTGTGATGATGATAGTGGTGGTGGTGTGGTGATAATGGTGATTGTGTGATGAAGATGGTGATGGTGTGATGATGGTGGTGGTGGTGTGATGATGATGGTGGTGGTGGTGTGATGATGGTGGTGGTGGTGTAATGATGATGGTGGTGGTGTGGTGATGATGGTGGTGGTGGTGTGGTGATGATGGTGGTGTGATGATGGTGGTGGCGTGGTGATGATGGTGGTGTGATGATGATGGTGATGGTGGTGTGATGATGATGGTGGTGTGGTGATGATGGTGGTGGTGGTGTGGTGATGATGGTGATGGTGGTGGTGTGATGATGATGGTGGTGGTGTGCTGATGATGGTGGTGGTGGTGTGGTGATGATGGTGGTGGTGGTGTGGTGATGATGGTGGTGGTGGTGTGCTGATGATGGTGGTGTGATGATGATGGTGGTGGTGGTGTGATGATGGTGGTGGTGGTGTGATGATGATGGTGGTGGTGTGGTGATGATGGTGGTGGTGGTGTGGTGATGATGGTGTGATGATGGTGGTGGCGTGGTGATGATGGTGGTGGTGGTGTGTTGATGATGGTGGTGGTGTGATGATGGTGGTGGTGTGGTGATGATGGTGGTGGTGGAGTGGTGATGATGGTGATGGTGGTGGTGTGGTGATGATGGTGGTGGTGGTGTGGTGATGATGGTGGTGGTGGTGTGGTGATGATGGTGGTGGTGGTGTGATGATGATAGTGGTGGTGGTGTGGTGATGATGGTGGTGGTGGTGTGGTGGTGATGGTGGTGGTGTGATGATGATGGTGGTGGTGTGGTGGTGATGATGGTGGTGGTGGTGTGATGATGATGGAGATGGTGGTGTGGTGATGATGGTGGTGGTGTGGTGATGATGGTGATGGTGGTGTGGTGATGATGGTGGTGGTGGTGTGATGATGATGGTGATGGTGGTGTGGTGATGATGGTGGTGGTGGTGTGATGATGATGGTGATGGTGGTGTGGCGATGATGGTGGTGGTGTGGTGATGATGGTGGTGGTGTGGTGATGATGGTGGTGTGATGATGATGGTGGTGGTGGTGTGATGATGATGGTGATGGTGTGGTGATGATGGTGGTGGTGTGATGATGATGGTGGTGGTGTGGTGGTGATGATGGTGGTGGTGGTGTGATGATGATGGTGATGGTGGTGTGGTGATGATGGTGGTGGTGGTGTGGTGATGATGGTGGTGGTGGTGTGGTGATGAGGATGGTGATGGTGTGATGAGGATGGTGGTGGTGTGATGATGATGGTGGTGGTGTGGTGATGATGGTGGTGGTGGTGTGATGATGATGGTGATGGTGTGATGATGATGGGGATGGTGTGGTGATGATGGTGGTGTGGTGATGATGGTGGTTTGGTGATGATGGTGGTGGTGTGGTGATGATGGTGATGGTGTGAAGGATTTAGATTGAAAGGTGATTGACAAATCAATTGAAGGCATTTGAAAGTGACTTGTGGGTGAGAAGTTTCTGTGGCATGGCTCGTAATGGTGAGGTCTGTAAGGATGGAAAAAATAATTTTGATTGAGAAAAAATAAAATAAAAATATTTATATATTTGGAAAAAAATTATTCTACCAATGGAAAAATTAGAGTTTCTTTGAAGAAAAACTGTTTTTATAATAAAAAAGCGCAAAAACTATTTTTGAAAATAATGTTCAATTTTTCAATCAAACTCACACTCTTTTTGACTAATATCTTTTTTTTTCTTTTCTGAAATTTTTTGGATAAAGTGAAGATGCATAAAATGTTGTTATTTCATCTGTACCTATCTCTCTATCAGTAATTCCAATGATAAAATATTAATGAAATAATCATCTTTATCATCACCTCTCTCACTTCACTCATTATCCCCTCCCCCTCTTGCTCCTCCTCCTCTTCATCTTTTTTATTTTCTTTAACAACCTCCTTCTGAACTTCATCCTCCTGCCATGAATGAATGAAGGAATTAGGAATGAATGAATAAAAAAAAATGGTTGATTGATGAAATAATCCTGAAATGGAGTTAAAAAAAGCAACAACAATGAAAATTATTCTAAGAAAACAAAACCAGAAAAAATGACAAAAACATCAAAGAACAAAAAAAAACAACAGCAGCAAAGGCACCTGCACATGAGGGTTGTGTTGAATCTCTCGGAGGCCCTGGTTGAAGTAACGACGAGAATGGCTCTTGCCAAACTGGTGCTTGAAGTCCTCGTATGGGAAAATGTCCTTGGCACCCAAAAAATAACTAGGGGTTTTGGGGGTTTATAGTAGCATGGTTTTTAATGGGGGAATAGATTTTTTTAATGGTGAAGCTGTTTGTTTTCCCATAGTGGTGGATTGTTTTTTGGTGGGTTTAGATGGATTTTTTGAGTAGTACAATTTTTAGTTGGTTTTGAATTTTTTTTTGGACAAAAGGTAGTTTGATGGTGAATAAATTATTTTGGTTTTAGTCGGTCTTATTTGTTGGTGAGTTTTTTTTATTGGTGGGTATTTTCTTTAGTAGTAAAAAACAGAAAATTTTTTCAATCATCAAAAGTGGC
>OX387252.1:5094772-5124772 GCA_947562095.1 Branchellion lobata | reverse complement strand
AAGAAGAGGAGGAAGAGGAGGAGGAGGAGGAGGAGGAGGAGGGAGAGGAGGAGGGAGAGGAGGAGGAGGAGGAGGAGGAGGAGGAGGAGGAGGAGGAGGAGGAGGAGGAGGAGGAGGAGGAGGAGGAGGAGGAGGAGGAGGAGGAGGAGGAGGAGGAGGAGGAAGAGGAAAAGGAGGAGGAGGAGGAGGAGAAGGAGGAGGAGGAGAAGGAGGAGGAGGAGGAGGAGGAGGAGGAGGAGGAGGAGGAGGAGGAGGAGGAGGAGGAGGAGGAGGAGGAGGAGGAGGAGGAGGAGGAGGAGGAGGAGGAGGAGGAGGAGGAGGAGGAGGAGGAGGAGGAGGAGGAGGAGGAGGAGGAGGAGGAGGAGGAGGAGGAGGAGGAGGAGGAGGAGGAGGAGGAGGAGGAGGAGGAGGAGGAGGAGGAGGAGGAGGAGGAGGAGGAGGAGGAGGAGGAGGAGGAGGAGGAGGAGGAGGAGGAGGAGGAGGAGGAGGAGGAGGAGGAGGAGGAGGAGGAGGAGGAGGAGGAGGAGGAGGAGGAGGAGGAGGAGGAGGAGGAGGAGGAGGAGGAGGAGGAGGAGGAGGAGGAGGAGGAGGAGGAGGAGGAGGAGGAGGAGGAGGAGGAGGAGGAGGAGGAGGAGGAGGAGGAGGAGGAGGAGGAGGAGGAGGAGGAGGAGGAGGAGGAGGAGGAGGAGGAGGAGGAGGAGGAGGAGGAGGAGGAGGAGGAGGAGGAGGAGGAGGAGGAGGAGGAGGAGGAGGAGGAGGAGGAGGAGGAGGAGGAGGAGGAGGAGGAGGAGAGGAGGAGGAGGAGGAGGAAGAGGAGGAGGAGGAGAAGGAGGAGGAGGAGGAGGAGGAGGAGGAGGAGGAGGAGGAGGAGGAGGAGGAGGAGGAGGAGGAGGAGGAGGAGGAGGAGGAGGAGGAGGAGGAGGAGGAGGAGGAGGAGGAGGAGGAGGAGGAGGAGGAGGAGGAGGAGGAGGAGGAGGAGGAGGAGGAGGAGGAGGAGGAGGAGGAGGAGGAGGAGGAGGAGGAGGAGGAGGAGGAGGAGGAGGAGGAGGAGGAGGAGGAGGAGGAGGAGGAGGAGGAGGAGGAGGAGGAGGAGGAGGAGGAGGAGGAGGAGGAGGAGGAGGAGGAGGAGGAGGAGGAGGAGGAGGAGGAGGAGGAGGAGGAGGAGGAGGAGGAGGAGGAGGAGGAGGAGGAGGAGGAGGAGGAGGAGGAGGAGGAGGAGGAGGAGGAGGAGGAGGAGGAGGAGGAGGAGGAGGAGGAGGAGGAGGAGGAGGAGGAGGAGGAGGAGGAGGAGGAGGAGGAGGAGGAGGAGGAGGAGGAGGAGGAGGAGGAGGAGGAGGAGGAGGAGGAGGAGGAGGAGGAGGAGGAGGAGGAGGAGGAGGAGGAGGAGGAGGAGGAGAGGAGGAGGAGGAGGAGGAGGAGGAGGAGGAGGAGGAGGAGGAGGAGGAGGAGGAGGAGGAGGAGGAGGAGGAGGAGGAGGAGGAGGAGGAGGAGGAGGAGGAGGAGAAGGAGGAGGAGGAGGAGGAGGAGGAGGAGGAGGAGGAGGAGGAGGAGGAGGAGGAGGAGGAGGAGGAGGAGGAGGAGGAGGAGGAGGAGGAGGAGGAGGAGGAGGAAGGAGGAGGAGGAGGAGGAGGAGGAGGAGGAGGAGGAGGAGGAGGAGGAGGAGGAGGAGGAGGAGGAGGAGGAGGAGGAAAAAAGAAGGGGTTTGTGTTATTTTGTATTTTTCATTAAGTTGCTTCCCATTGCTCGTTGTATAATCTCTAAAAAATCATTACAGAATTATGCTTTTGTTTCGATTTAATTATTTTAAATGTTTTTATAGCGTTTTGTTTAATTCTAATTATTCTTCCTTTTAATTTTTTAATTTTTTTTTCACTCCATTAGTTTTAAATTGTTTTTCTCATCTTTCTTCTTCCTTTTGTCTCAATTTGCTTGACGTTATTATTAATCTTTTTTGCCTTACTGTTCTGTTTTTGTTGCGCTAAGTTAAATGGACGTGTAGTTTACTTTATATAGCGCAATACCTCGTTGTTTATGGTCGATTCTATCTGGTATTACATCGCATAATTTGGCGATTAATTGTTGTGAATACAATTTTAAAATGTTTTTTGTATCAAATTATTTGTATAATCTTATCAATCACGTTTTATTGAAATTATTATTTTTTATTGACCCTTTTTGTTATCATTCTCTTTGAATTTGTTTTTTTATAGCGTTTTTTGTTATTATTTTTCGTTATTTATTTATTTATTTTTTTTTGTAGTGATTTCCATGGAATCCAGTTTCACTCCAGCACCTCGCTGTGTTTCCGGTCCATCGCTTCACTTCTCATTTCTTTTATTTGCCAAGTATTTTCATCCACAGGTTCATGAACATTTGATTATTTCATATTATAATTATAAATTAAATTATCTCAATTACCGCTCATTAATTCAACAAATCATGACGTAATGGTTGACACACACCACCCTCAGTCAAAACTGCATCAAAACCCTCGGACTTTTTGTAGCTTGAAAACTGGATTTTTTTCCAATAAAATTATTAAGTTGCGTATTTTTATTGTTTTTATTTTCATTCATTTAAATATAAAAACTCAAGGCTCTATACCAAGTTAAGTGGAATCATCTCATGTTCGGTGTAAATGTGCAAACTTCGTTTCAATGCCTCAATATTACAATTGGCCGTTTCGTTATTGTACGACTTTGAAGCAGTTCGTAACAGCATGCTGTGCGAAGGAGTTTGTGGCTTTATAAATGGCTGACGATATTAAGTTTTATTGTCTTATATTGTATAAGGTAGTGTTTTGTATTGTATAATGTGGTGTATTGTATTGTATAATGTGGTGTGTTGTATTGTATAATGTGGTGTATTGTATTGTATGATGTAGTGTGTTGCATTGTATGATGTAGTGTGTTGTATTGTATGATGTGGTGTATTGTATTGTATGATGTAGTGTGTTGTATTGTATGATGTGGTGTATTGTATTGTATGATGTAGTGTGTTGTATTGTATGATGTGGTGTATTGTATTGTATGATGTAGTGTGTTGTATTGTATGATGTAGTGTGTTTTATTGTATGATGTAGTGTGTTGTATTGTATGATGTAGTGTGTTGTATTGTATGATGTGGTGTGTTGTATTGTATGATGTGGTGTGTTGTATTGTATAATGTGGTGTATTGTATTGTATGATGTGGTGTATTGTATTGTATGATGTAGTGTGTTGTATTGTATGATGTAGTATGTTGTATTGTATGATGTAGTGTGTTGTATTGTATGATGTGGTGTATTGTATTGTATGATGTAGTGTGTTGTATTGTATGATGTAGTGTGTTGTATTGTATAATGTGGTGTGTTGTATTGTATGATGTGGTGTGTTGTATTGTATGATGTAGTGTGTTGTATTGTATGATGTAGTGTGTTGTATTGTATAATGTGGTGTGTTGTATTGTATGATGTAGTGTGTTGTATTGTATGATGTAGTGTGTTGTATTGTATAATGCTGTCTGTGATATTGTATAATGCGGTGTATTGTATTGTATATTGTGGTGTTATAATGTATTGTGTAAAAGATTTCTGTATTATACCGTAAACTAGCAGGTTTTGCTGTATTGTGTGTCATAGCGTTCCATTGTATTGCATAGTTTTGTGTTGTTATGTATTGTAAAATACGGCGTTGTATTGTATTGCATAGTTTTGTGTTGTTATGTATTGTATAATACGGCGTTGT
The DNA here is from genome assembly GCA_947562095.1 of Branchellion lobata. Taxonomy (NCBI): domain Eukaryota; kingdom Metazoa; phylum Annelida; class Clitellata; order Hirudinida; family Piscicolidae; genus Branchellion; species Branchellion lobata. The sequence continues at coordinate 5,121,047 of OX387252.1, read as the reverse complement.
ATTGTATTTCATAGTTTTGTGTTGTTATGTATTGTATAATACGGCGTTGTATTGTATTGCATAGTTTTGTGTTGTTAGGTATTGTATAATACGGCGTTGTATTGTATTGCATAGTTTTGTGTTGTTAGGTATTGTATAATACGGCGTTGTATTGTATTTCATAGAATGGAGTCGTGCCCTTCATTTCTACCTGTGACTTTGTTGTAACTACTTTGAATATTTCTCATTGAGCTTATTTTTTTTCTCATGTAAATTAACATTTTGAAATTTTGTTTTTTTTGCTGACGTTTTTAAGTTTTTAAAAATATAGCGTTAACTTTTTGAATAATTAATTTATTTATTTTTCAATCTCTGTGTTGATTGGTTGATTGGTTGATTGGTTGATGGGTTGGTGTGTTAAGTTTTGGATTATTCAAAAATAATTTTTTTTATCAACTTTTCATTTTGTTTGTTTTTTGTGTGTGTTTTGTTTTGTTTCATCATTTCTGCTTTTGTGTTGGTATTTTTATTTTTTGAATTTATTTTGTATTAAAAAAAATTTTTTTCGCGTTGATTTCTTTTCGATCGAATCACAAGTTACAAAAAGTGTCAAACCTGAGTGCTTTGTTTTTTTTGTTATTTTTCCTTTTGTTTGAATTTGTTTTTTTCAAGTTTTTTTTTCAGTTTCAATTTTGTTTTTTTTTGCTCTGTTAACTTTCTTTTTTTTTTAATATTTTTGTTTTTTTTGATTTTCAAAATTTTTGAAATGATATTTTTTATTACTTTTTATCCATCGTAATTCGTATGTCTTCCAAACAGCTCCTTCGGCTGTTTTTTTGTGTACACCACCAGCCCCCTTTATACCCATATTAAAAAAAGCTTCTTTGACGTGGTATTTTTCATATTGTATTTTTTTGTTCAAACCATGTATTTCAGTGTTTTAATCAGGTTTTTTATCGTATTATTCATGTATAAGGATGTATTACCTGTGTATCTTTTGTATTACTCGTGTATCTCATTGTGTTACTCATGTATTTTTGTATTAATTATGTATTTTTTGTATTAATCGTACAGTTTTTGTATTAGTCATGTATTCTATTTTATTAACCATGTATTTTATTGTATTAGTCATGTATTTCCTGTGTTAATCATGTATTTCCTGTGTTAATCATGTATTTCCTGTGTTAATCATGTATTTCCTGTGTTAATCATGTATTTCCTGTGTTAATCATGTATTTCCTGTGTTAATCATGTATTTCCTGTGTTAATCATGTATTTCCTGTGTTAATTATGTATTTCCTGTGTTAATTATGTATTTCCTGTGTTAATCATGTATTTTCTGTGTTAATCATGTATTTTCTGTGTTAATAATGTATTTTCTGTGTTAATCATGTATTTCCTGTGTTAATCATGTATTTTCTGTGTTAATCATGTAGTTCCTGTGTTAATCATGTATTTTCTGTGTTAATCATGTATTTTCTGTGTTAATCATGTATTCTATTTTATTAACCATGTATTTTATTGTATTAGTCATGTATTTCCTGTGTTAATCATGTATTTCCTGTGTTAATCATGTATTTCCTGTGTTAATCATGTATTTCCTGTGTTAATCATGTATTTCCTGTGTTAATCATGTATTTCCTGTGTTAATCATGTATTTCCTGTGTTAATCATGTATTTCCTGTGTTAATTATGTATTTCCTGTGTTAATTATGTATTTCCTGTGTTAATCATGTATTTTCTGTGTTAATCATGTATTTTCTGTGTTAATAATGTATTTTCTGTGTTAATCATGTATTTCCTGTGTTAATCATGTATTTTCTGTGTTAATCATGTATTTCCTGTGTTAATCATGTATTTTCTGTGTTAATCATGTATTTCCTGTGTTAATCATGTATTTACTGTGTTAATCATGTATTTTCTGTGTTAATCATGTATTTCCTGTGTTAATCATGTATTTCCTGTGTTAATCATGTATTTCCTGTGTTAATCATGTATTTCCTGTGTTAATCATGTATTTCCTGTGTTAATCATGTATTTCCTGTGTTAATCATGTATTTCCTGTGTTAATCATGTATTTCCTGTTTTAATTATGTATTTCCTGTGTTAATCATGTATTTCCTGTGTTAATCATGTATTTCCTGTGTTAATCATGTATTTCCTGTGTTAATCATGTATTTCCTGTGTTAATCATGTATTTCCTGTGTTAATCATGTATTTCCTGTGTTAATCATGTATTTCCTGTTTTAATTATGTATTTCCTGTGTTAATCATGTATTTCCTGTGTTAATCATGTATTTCCTGTGTTAATCATGTATTTCCTGTGTTAATCATGTATTTCCTGTGTTAATCATGTATTTCCTGTGTTAATCATGTATTTATTGAGGTCATACCCTATTTACTTTTTATTCATACCATTTAGCATTGTATTAGAGAACGTTCCTTGAAATCCTTCCTCATACATGCTCCAATGATATCCTGATACACGAAGTTGTATTGCTTTGTGGTGACTGGTATTGGTTGCATCACGTTGCATCACATTGTATTCTATTGTATACAAAGTCGTACTACTCCACCACACGGTTGATTGCATCACATTGTATTGTATTGTATACAAGGTCGTACTACTCCACCACACAGTTGATTGCATCACATTGTATTCTATTGTATACAAAATCATACTACTCCACCACACGGTTGATTGCATCACATTGTATTCTATTGTATACAAAGTCATACTACTCCACCACACGGTTGATTGCATCACATTGTATTGTATTGTATACAAGGTCATACTACTCCACCACACGGTTGATTGCATCACATTGTATTGTATTGTATACAAAGTCATACTACTCCACCACACGGTTGATTGCATCGGAGTGCTTTGTTACTACAGCTTTATGCTGCTCAATTGCTCCATAGTAAACTTCGTCATCGAAGAAAGGTGGATGTACAACCACCAAACCGTTCGAGCCACAAACCGAACAACGAACAATAAAATTGAATAGAGATTTAGATCGGAAATCATAGAGTAATCGATTGAAACTCAAAAGAGAATCCGAATAAAAGCCACAGATCTACACCAATCTCACCTTTCTGATACATCACCAAAAAACAACAACAACAACAACAACAATAAAAACAACAACCACAACAAAAAAACAATAACAACGAAAACAACAAAACAACAACAAGAACAACAACCAAAAAAACAACAAAACAACAACAAGAACAACAACCAAAAAAACAACAAAACAACAACAAGAATAACAACCAAAAAAACAACAAAAGCAAAAACAACGAAAAAAAAACAACAAAAACAAAAACAACAAAAACAAAAACTACAACAAAAACAACAACAACGAAAAAAAACAACAACACAATCAACATAGTGTTTTGGGGGTTCAACAAAGGTCGCCAGAAAAGCTTTTGATGTTAAGTCAAGTTAAGCGCTGTATAAAGCATCCGGAATGCGCGCTATGTAAAGCATCCAAAAGGTTCAATTAGGCGGAAGTTTTTCAGTGCATGCCCGACAAGTATGGGGGTGCTTTGGAGGGAGTGTTAGGGGGGTGTTAGAGGGGGTGTTAGGGGGGGTGTTAGAGGGGGTGTTAGAGGGGGTGCTTTGGAGGGGGTGTTAGGGGGGTGTTAGAGGGGGTGCTTTGGAGGGGGTGTTAGGGGAGTGTTAGGGGGGTGTTAGGGGGGTGTTAGGGGGGGTGCTTTGGAGGGGGTGTTAGGGGGGTGTTAGGGGGGTGTTGGAGGGGGTGTTAGGGGGGGTGTTAGGGGGGGTGTTAGAGGGGGTGCTTTGGAGGGGGTGTTAGGGGGGTGTTAGAGGGGGTGCTTTGGAGGGGGTGTTAGGGGAGTGTTAGGGGGGGTGCTTTGGAGGGGGTGTTAGGGGGGTGTTAGAGGGGGTGTTAGGGGGGTGTTAGAGGGGGTGCTTTGGAGGGAGTGTTAGGGGGGTGTTAGGGGGGTGTTAGAGGGGGTGCTTTGGAGGGAGTGATAGGGGGGGTTTTAGAGGGGGTGCTTTGGAGGGAGTGTTAGGAGGGGTTTTAGAGGGGGTGTTTGAAAGGGTGTAAGAAGGGGTGTTGAGGGGGTGTTAGAGGGGGTGTTGGAGGGGGTGTTGGAGGGGGTGTTGGAGGGGGTGTAGGAGGGGGTGTTGGAAGGGGTGTTAGAGGGGGTGTTTGAGGGGATGTTGGAGAGGGTGTAGAAGGGGGTGTTTGAGAGGGTGCTTGAAGAGGTGTTCGAGAGGGTGTTGGAGGGGGTGTTAGAGGGGGTGTTGGAGGGGGAGTTGAAGGGGGTGTTGGAGGGGGTGTTGGAGGGGGTGTTGGAGGGGGTGTTAGAAAGGGTGTTAGAATGGGTGTTGAAGGGGGTGTTAGAAGGGGTGTTGGAGAAGGTGTTAGAGAGGGTGTTGGAGGGGGTGTTGGAGAGGGTGTTGGAGGGGGTGTTGGAGGGGGTGTTGGAGGGGGAATTGGAGGGGGTGTTGGGAAGGGTGTTAGAAGGGGTGTTTGAAGGGGTGTTGGAGGAGGAGTTGGAAGGGGTGTTAGAAGGGGTGTTTGAGGGGATGTTCGAGAGGGTGTAGAAGGGGGTGTTTGAGGGGGTGCTTGAAGAGGTGTTCGAGAGGGTGTTGGAGGGGGTGTTGAAGGGGGTGTTGGAAGAGGTGTTAGAGGGGGTGTTGGAAGGGGTGTTGGAGGGGGTGTTGGGAGGGGAGTTGAAGGGGGTGTTGAAGGGGGTGTTGGAGGGGGTGTTGGAGGGGGTGTTGGGAGGGGAGTTGAAGGGGGTGTTGAAGGGGGTGTTGGAGAGGGCGTTGGAGGGGGTGTTAGAAGAGGTGTTTGAGGGGGTGTTGAAGGGGGTGTTGGAGGGGGTGTTGGAGGGGGTGTTGAAGGGGGTGTTGAAGGGGGTTTTAGAGGGGGTGTTGGAGAAGGTGTTGAAGGGGGTGTTGGAGGGGGTGTTAGAAGGGGTGTTGGAGGAGGTGTAGGAGGGGGTGTTGGAGGGGGTGTTGGAGGAGGTGTTGTAAAGGGTGTTGGAGGGGGAGTTGAGAGAGTGTCAGATTTAAGATGACTATGAGTTTGGGGAAGTATAAATGGAGTGGCGGCGAGTTTGAGAACTCAGTGAAGAAGGGAACTCAGTAGGGAGTTAGAAGACCATAGTTATAGAAGGTTGGGATCAGAAAAATTTAATTTTTATGGTTGGGAGACAGGGCAGGGTGAGTTTGAAAAAGAAGGAGGAGGAAGATGGGATGAAAGAAGAGGTAGATGGGATGAAGGAGGAGGTAGATGGGATGAAGGAGGAGGTAGATGGGTTGGAGGAGAAGGTAGATGGGATGAAGGAGGAGGTAGATGGGATGAAGGAGGAGGTAGATGGGATGAAGGAGGAGGTAGATGGGATGAAGGAGGAGGTAGATGGGATGAAGGAGGAGGTAGATGGGATGAAGGAGGAGGTAGATGGGATGAAGGAGGAGGTAGATGGGATGAAGGAGGAGGTAGATGGGATGAAAGATGAGGTAGATGGGATGAAGGAGGAGGTAGATGGGATGAAGGAGGTGGTAGATGGGATGAAGGAGGAGGTAGATGGGATGAAAGAAGAAGTAGATGGGATGAAGGAGGAGGTAGATGGGATGGAGGAGAAGGTAGATGGGATGAAGGAGGAGGTAGATGGGATGGAGGAGAAGGTAGATGGGATGAAGGAGGAGGTAGATGGGATGAAGGAGGAGGTAGATGGGATGAAGGAGGTGGTAGATGGGATGGAGGAGAAGGTAGATGGGATGAAGGAGGAGGTAGATGGGATGGAGGAGGAGGTAGATGGGATGAAGGAGGAGGTAGATGGGATGGAGGAAAAGGTAGATGGGATGAAGGAGGGTTGGTTGAGAGGAGCCAGTGGTTAGTTGTATATAATGGTTGTTGAGCTTGTGTGTTAATTACTCGTGGAAGAGTTAAGTGTTGTTGCTGATATTACTATTGTTAGTTACTATTGGTGTTGTTATTGGTGTTGTCGGAGTTGTTATTGGTGTTGTTGGGGTTGTTGTTGGTGTTGTTAGAGTTGTTATTGTTGTTGTTGGGGTTGTTGTTGGTGTTGTTGGGGTTGTTGTTGGTGTTGTTAGAGTTGTTATTGTTGTTGTTGGAGTTGTTATTGGTGTTGTTGGGGTTGTTGTTGGTGTTGTCAGAGTTGTTATTGGTGTTGTTGGGGTTGTTGTTGGTGTTGTAAGAGTTGTTATTGGTGTTGTTGGGGTTGTTGTTGGTGTTGTTGGGGTTGTTATTGTTGTTGTTGGAGTTGTTGTTGGTGTTGTTAGAGTTGTTATTGTTGTTGTTGGGGTTGTTGTTGGTGTTGTTGGAGTTGTTATTGTTGTTGTTGGAGTTGTTATTGGTGTTGTTGGGGTTGTAATTGTTGTTGTTGGAGTTGTTGTTGGTGTTGTTAGGGTTACTATTGCTGTTTTTATTGATTCCACTGTTCATGTTGTTGATGGAGACGCGAAAACTGGAACGAATTTTGTTATTTATTTTTGTTGTTGTATTTCACAATGTTGCTTGTCTTTCGAAAGTTTGTATCGCATCTTGCAGCTTTCCATTGTATCATAGAATCTCGTTGTATATTCTTTTTAGAAAATTCTCTGTGTAAAATACAAGTTTTGTTTGTTCTCCGAAGAAGCGCACATTGGAACAGCAATGTTGTGGAGTGGTGCAGCCACGTTGCAAAACCCCATCACAAAGTCCTTATCTGCTGCAATCGCTACACCCCTCCAATCCTCTTCTCTCTCTTTTTCTTATTATTTTTCTTATTTTTCTTATTTTTCTATTTTTTTTCTTTTTTTTCTAAATTCCATTTCTTTTCTTTTTTTCATCGTTTGTACTTCAATATTTATTTTGGTAGTCAATTTCAGAGTAAATTCAATCAATTTTTTTTCAAATTATTCCTGAAACTCGATTTAATCAAGTTTTTAAAAGTAAAAATTAAAAAATTAAAATCAATATTACACAGAATTTAAAAAAAAATTAATAAAAATAAAAACTCATACGTTTCTTTGGTAACCATTAATAACGTATAATAATAGTATTAGAATTTTTATTATTAATATTCTTATTATTGCAATTATTGTTCAAACCATTATTTAAATTATTTATATTCTTGATATATTCATTAAAATTATTATTTTTATTGATATTTTTATTAAAATTATTATTAAAACTATTTTTTATATTATTTTTATTTGAATTATTGTTAGAATTATTATAAAAATAAAAATTATTTTTGATATTTTAATTAAAATTATTATCAAAATTATTATTATTATTATTATTATTTTTCATTGAAATTATTATTATTAATAATATTATTATTATTTGAATTATTAGTATCAGTAGTATTATTCTCAATATTGTTTCCATTAATAGTTCTTCTGTTAATGTTTTTATTATTGGTATTATTGTCGAGGCATGGAGACGAGGAGTATATAAGGAGGAGTTGTGATGGTGGCTGAAACGATGGGAGTCGTCTCAGCTGTTTGCACTTGCGTTTGAGTCGAAATTGCTTCGAAATAACACGATGATTGAAACGTGCTTGTTCGCAGCAAACAGTCTGCTTTGAAAAAATTGAAAAAAAAATTAACAATAAAAAGAAGCAAAAATTTTGGAGTTAAAAAATGATGAATGGTGTTTCAGATATTAATCGTTTGAATTTTTTTAAAATAATTAATTGTTATGAAAAACACCAGTTTTGAACAAAAAAATAAAACTGAAGTATTGTTAATAAAAAATGATTTAACACCTGAAATGACCTATTAAAGAATACGGATTATAAACAGAATCCAAACGGTTCTTAATCATAAGATTAGAAACATACAAATGAGGTTTAATACCAATGAGAATGATCTTAATCTAATCTAATCAAGACGTGTGTAACACTCTCTAACACTATGTTTAAAGGCCCTCAAACAGATCTTCATGTTGAGACAAAGAAAATGAAAAAACGAATCAAAATATCTATATAGTTTTAATTTAATAAAAATAAAAATAAAAATAAATATTTAAAAAAAATTGAAAAAATAATAAAAATATAATAAAAAGGAGCTCAAGCTGATTGGTCGCTCAAACATTCACTTTTCAAAAAAGTTCATTTGGAGAAATTTCATAGAGGGAAGTGGAATTAAAGAAACTGTAAAAATTTAAAGTGATTGAAGAAGAAAAAGAATAAAAAAAACGAATGAAAAAAAAAGAAAAAGAAAAAGAGAAGAAGGAAGTTGAAGTAGTGGTGGTTAGCTGAAGTCTTTGTGTTGTTCCTGCTGCTCGGAAAAGTGACAAACACAAACATAAAAACATACAAAAACTTGAACTTACAAACCCACAAACAAAAAATCAAACCAAACAAACATACAAAAACAGGAACATACAAAAACAGAAATATACGAAAACAAGAACATAAAAAATAGGAATATACAAAAACAGGAGTATACAAAAACAGGAACACACACATACAAAAACAGGAACACACACATACAAAAACAGGAATATAAAAAAACAAGAACACACACATAAAAAAAATATAAACACAAAAACATACAAAATAAGAACATACAAACACAGGAACATAAAAAAGCCAAAACATAAAAAAACAAGATTATAGAACACGAACATACAAACGCTGGACGGGGAAAACAATTGAACAAACTCATAAAAAAAATCGAACGAAGAAACAATTGAAAACAAAGTTACAAAGAAAACACATAAAGAACCAAAAAAAACAGAAATAAACATCAATGGAACACACACGTTAACGAAACGATGCAAAAAACACAAAAACAATTAAAAAAAAACAAAAAACAAAACTCTGGAGTTGTTTGCTATATTCAAAATTTAAAAAAATTGAAGAAAAAGTTTTTAATTATTTTTTCGAAGAATTAAAGAAAAAATCAAATGAAAAATCTAAGGAGAAATTTAATAAAAACTCGAAGAAAAATCGAATAATTTTTTTCCGATAATAATTTTGAAGCAAAATGATTGAAAAAACTGAATTATTTTTGTAAATTTGAAAACAAAACTGTCAACCTTCAATTAGACTGGCTCCAAACTGAAAAAATGCACAAAATCAATATTTTGAATTAAAAAATAAAATTAAAAATTGAATTTTTGATATGAGAAAATAAATTCTATATAAAATGAAAAATATATAAAAATAATAACAAAAAAATGTATGTATTAAAATATTAATTAAATTTAAAAACAAAAATTTAAAAAAAAGAAAAAAAAAGAATGATAATAAAAATAATTTTTCAAAATAAAAATTATTTTTGATAAATTTCATTAAAACCAAATGGGATAACAAGAAACTAGTTTAAGTCAGTGGATGGAGGTTGAAACAATTCACAAAAACTAGTGCAAAAAAAACAAAATGAAAAACAAAACATAAGTAAATTAATAAAAAAAACAAAATGAGAAATAGTAATGATAATATTTCAAAACAAAAATTATTTTTGGTTTGAAAAAACGCAAAATAAACAACACAAAAATACCAAACAAAGTACAAAAATTCAAAACATCAACAAAACGAAAAAAAAAACAAAAAAAAACAAAAAACGACAGACAAAAATTTTTATTGCAAACTTCGATTTCAAAGAGTTTTAGTCTCACAAAAATGGAAAATGTGAGAATAGAGGTGTTAATTCTGTTGCTGTTCTCAGTTTGTGCCACGTCACCTTTTGAGAGTGAGTTTTGAGTTCTGAGATTTATTGAAATAAAATAGTCAAAAAACATAAAATGACGTTTTAATGATTTTAATTTTTTTAGAAAAAATATTTTTAGTTTTATTTTTATAAAAATATTTTTATCATGATTTACATTTTTATGAAAAATTATTTTTCTATGCCATGGAAAATAGCTCACAGAAAGAACCCTTACATGCAACCAATTAGGGAGTTTTTTGTTTGTATAGAATATATTTTTCCAAAATTTCATTTTCAATCATAAAATCCTCAAAAAAAAACAATTTCAATTTTTTTATTTTTAAACTGATAAACTCAAAAGTAAGTTTTTTCAATTAAAGAAAATAATAATAAAATTCAAAATAATTAATTGTTTTTGAATTTATTGGAAAAAAAAACAATTTAAAATAGAAAAATCACAAAAAATTGAACAAAAATTAATTGGAGTTAAATTTTTTTGGCTGCAAATAAATCGGAGGAAAAAGAAGGATGGATGGATGTGATTGGATGTTGAGTGCGCTGGTGTAGAAGCAAAAAAAGAGATAAAGATACAACAAAAAGTTTAAAGTATCATCAGCAAAAAAAAGTCATGAAAAATGAAATTAAGCCGCAAAATTGTTTTGAATGTTTCAAACTGCAAAATTAGACTACAAAACTGAGCTAAAAAATTTGAGCTACAAAAATTAAGCCTAAAAAATTTGAGATAAAAAATTGAGTTTTAATACAATAATTGCTTGGAAAATATTATAAAAAAACTGGAATTTCTTGAGTTTCATAATGATGGCTGTTTTTGGCAAAATTTTTAAGATTTGAAAAACATTTTTGTAATTTGAAAATATTTTTCATCAAAACGAAAAATTAATGTTTTAAATTGGTTTTTATTTTGAACTTGTCACAGCAATCATAAAAACGGAAACACGCAATTACGACTTTTTTTCTTCAAATTTTATAAAGTATAATTTTATTTTTCAAAGTTTTTTAAAGTTTTTTTTGAAAAAAAAAAGGTTTTTATGACAAAATCTTTTGCAAAAGAGTTTTTATAGCAGCTGGTGATTTGACTGGAGAAACCGGGTGGAAACGCCATAAAAAAACAAAAATGATAATAATGAAATAATAAAAAAACTATAAAAAAGTAAGCTTTGGAAAAATGACACTATTTTACATGTATTCCAAAATTGCAAAAAACTTTCGTAGTGTTGAAAAAATAAAAGATTTTAAGTAACAAAAGTTTTGTTTTAACATGTGATATTCGCAATCAACTCGCTACTTCAGTTTTGTTATTCATTTTTGTTATTCAGTTTTTGTTATTCATTTTTGTTATTCAGTTTTTGTTATTCAGTTTTGTTATTCAGTTTTGTTATTCAGTTTTGTTATTCAGTTTTGTTATTCAGTTTTGTTATTCAGTTTTGTTATTCAGTTTTTGTTATGCAGTTTTGTTATTCAGTTTTGTTATTCAGTTTTGTTATTCAGTTTTTGTTATTCAGTTTTTTTAAACAGTTTTTGTTTTAACTTTGTTTTGATGTAGCCACCGAAGCTCCAGTCAACGAACCTACCATCATCCATCCACCCAAGATCCTGCTTCTTTCTCTTTTTCCAATTATCTACTTACCCATCAAACAACCCACCACAAACCACCTCAAACCACTATGAACACCCCAAACCACCACAGCCACCACAACCCCCCAAAAACCACCACAGCCACCACAACCCCCCACAAACCACCACAGCCACCACAACCCACCACAAACAACCACATCCACCACAAACTACTACAAACCACCACAGCCACTACAAATTACCATAAACTACCACAGCTACCACAAGCCTCCACAAACCACCACAGCCCCCACAAACCACTGAAACCACCATAAACCACCACAACCACCAAAAACCACCACAGCCACCACAAAACACCACAGCCACCACAAACTACCACAGCCACCACAAACCACTACAGCCACCCTAAACCACTACAGCCACCCTAAACCACTACAGCCACAGGCCCAGTGGATTATTGTTACTACGAAAGGGTTGAGGCCAAGTGTCCTCAGGATCAAGTCCTACTGGTCCTGAATGCATCGTATGGCAGACTCAAGTGGGTAGAAGATGAGGTTGGGGGAGCTGAGAGTGGATTTGGGATTGGGATGAAGAAAATTGTGGGTGATTCACGAAGAATTGTGTTTTAAAGAGGAAGAAAGATGAAAGAAAGAAAAAATGGATGGAAAAAGTTAAGAAAAAAAAAAGTTATTTTATTTAATCGAATCAAAGCATTTGTATAGCTCTGATTGTACACCGTTCAAGAGGGCTGTTCAGAAGTAGAGTGGAAAAAAAGAAAAGTGGACGAGTAATAGGAAGATAAACAACGAAATGAAACAGACAAGGTTATTGTTTTATTGCAGCAGAATGAAGAAAAATAAAAACTAAAAAAAGATTGTAAAAAAAATTAAAATACGATCGGAATTTGAATTAATCGTTGAAAACTACAGGATTGTATCATCTGTATGAATTTGCTTTTTAAAGATTAAAAATAATTGAAGCTGATTAGAGGTATTCAAAGATCAAATCTACACTTGACAAAGTGAAATAATTGACCGCAAGACGAGTATTAGGCGCAAGACGAGTATTAGGCGCAAGACGAGTATTAGGCGCAAGACGAGTATTAGGCGCAAGACGAGTATTAGGCGCAAGACGAGTATTAGGCGCACTAGAAGTATAAATTATGTTGAAGCAAGTATTCAAAAATGAATAAATAATATTAAAAGCGGAAAATTCCAAAAAAGAAAAATAAAACTATGAACCAAAATCATGAAACATTTTGCGTTGAAGTTCTTCAAATTTTCAAGATTTTCAGTGAACTCCAGTGAAAGAAAACTTATTTTGAAGCGGAACTGAGTATTATTGGAACTTATTTTGAAGCGGAACTGAGTAGTATTGAAACTTATTTCAAATAAAATTCAAGTATTAACAATTTATTTGTAAATTTATTTTGGAAACCAAAGTTAATTTTTAAATCATTTTATTATTTCATGAGTTCAATTTAATTTCAATCAGTTTCGGCCGCTGCTTGAAGCGAAACTTTGGCTACATCGGCTGCTGCACTCCTGTGACGTCACACTTAAACCGGAAGTGCTTCGGAAAACAGGGATGTGCGTTTGAGGTTGTAGAATCCAACTTTTTGATGACCAAGAATTGCAACCAGGAAGTGAAAAGCTTTTTGAAGATGGAGTACATGTGTGTGGAAGGTGGGTGGGAGGGAGAGTGGTGAGGGGGGGGGGGGGGGAGGATGGAAAGGGGGAAAAGGATGGAAAGAGATGGGGGAGGTGGAGATAGAATGAAACTGGGGAGTGGATGAGAAAGGATTTGGAAGGATGGAAGGGGATTTGTGAAAATCATGTAAACAAGTGAGCAGTTGACGAGTAACGAGGGAAGGGTGAGTAACAATGAGTAGATGTAAAGTGGAAACATTATTGGAAAAATTAATGAAAAAAAAAATGAGTGAAAAAAATAAAAAAATAAGAACTATAAAAATGGTTGAATCATCAACCACAGAAATAATGAACACTTGAAACATCTTGTAGCGTGCAATATTTACAGAAAAACTCAACTCTTTTGAAAATTCAATTTTTTCATTTTTTTATTCTCCATCATTCCATTGTTTCATTCTTCTATTTTTAATCTTTTTTTCAAATTTATTTGTTTTCTATTATTTTTTTTATAGTTTTTTTTCTTCCACAAGCAACCACTTCTCAACCATTCAAACACGTGACCATCAACTTATTCCAACCCCTCTTTTCATTCTCTCTTTCATTTTTTCTTTCATTTCTATTTTTATTTTTTTTTCATCCTCTCCATTATTCTTTTTTCCACCTTTTTTTTCAATTTTTCCATACTTCTGTTTTTATTTTTATTTCTCTTTTTTCAGCTTTTTGTTTATTTATTTTTTTTAATTCATTCATTTTCTTTCTTCAATAATCAAATGTTTTCCTCCATTCATCCACCTAACCTTCCTCTTCCAAGCTTTCCATCAATTACAAGTCCTTTTGATGTTCACACTTTCATTCATCCTTCATTCATCCCTCTACCCATCCATCCATCCTTCTACCCATACAATACAATACAATAAAAAAACGAATATTATTATAGGGGCATTAACCCCGTAGAGTTTCGAGGCCATACCCATCCATCCATCCCTCTACCCATCCATCCATCCTTCTACCCATCCATCCATCCCTCTACCCATCCATCCATCCCTTTACTCATCCATTCATCCCTCTATTCATCCATCCATCCCTCTACCCATCCATCCATCCCTCCACCCATCCATCCATCCCTCTATTCATCCATCCATCCCTTTACCCATCCATCCATCCATCTATAAATCCAACTATTGGTTCATCTTTTTCAACTATCTACCCATCCATCCACCCATCAATTTACCCACCCAGTGGCTCACTTTTTTAATCAGTAAAACAAAAAATCAATCATGAAGGTCATGAAAACATCAAAAACATTCATTCATTCATCAAAAAAAAAATTATCCTATCAATCCATCCATTCATTCATCCATCCATCCATCCATTCATACATCCATTCATCCATCCATTCATCCATCCATTCATCCATCCATTCATCCATCCATCCATCCATCCATCCATCCATTCATCCATCCATTCATCCATCCATTCATCCATCCATTCATCCATCCATTCATCCATCCATTCATCCATCCATCCATACATCCATCCATACATCCATTCATCCATTCGTCCATCCATACATACATCCATCAATTCATCCATACATCCATCCATCCATACATCCATCCATCCATTCATCCATTCATTCATCTATCCATCCATCCATCTATTCATCCATCTATACATACATTCATCCATCCATCCGTTTGTCTTTTTTTCATTGATCTATCCATCTAAACACGCACCCACCAAACTCTTTATCCATCCATTTAGCAATCAATCCAGCCATACATTCATTCATCCATTCATTCATTCATCCATTTATCCATCCCTTCATCCATCCATCACCCCATTCATTCATTCACTCTTCCATCATTTTACCCATCCATCAATCCATCATTCTTATCATCCATCAATCCCACCATCAATCAGTTTATCAAAACTTCAATTGCTAAATCTTTCCATTTTTAGCTATATCCTTTTATTGTTGTCTTTGTGTTTCATTGTTTGTGTTTGTGTTTTATTGTTTGTTTGTGTTTCATTGTTTGTGTTTGTGTTTCATTGTTTGTGTTTGTGTTTCATTGTTTGTGTTTGTGTTTTATTGTTTGTTTGTGTTTCATTGTTTGTGTTTGTGTTTTATTGTTTGTTTGTGTTTCATTGTTTGTGTTTGTGTTTCATTGTTTGTGTTTGTGTTTCATTGTTTGTGTTTGTGTTTCATTGTTTGTGTTTGTGTTTTATTGTTTGTTTGTGTTTTATTGTTTGTGTTTGTGTTTCATTGTTTGTGTTTGTGTTTTATTGTTTGTTTGTGTTTCATAGTTTGTTTCTTCGTTTTATTGTTTTGTTCCTTTGTTCTATTTTTTTGTTTATATGTTCTCTTTCTTTTATGTGTGGTGATGTTTTTATGTGTGGTGATGTTTTTATGTGTGGTGATGTTTTTTTTATGTGTGGTGATGTTTTTTTTATGTGTGGTGATGTTTTTTTATTTATGGTGATGTTTTTAAGTGTGGTGATGTTTTTATGTGTGGTGATGTTTTTATGTGTGGTGATGTTTTTATGTGTGGTGATGTTTTTATGTGTGGTGATGTTTTTATGTGTGGTGATGTTTTTATGTGTGGTGATGTTTTTATGTGTGGTGATGTTTTTTTTTTATGTGTGGGGATGTTTTTATGTGTGGTGATGTTTTTATGTGTGGTGATGTTTTTTATGTGTGGTGATGTTTTTATGTGTGGTGATGTTTTTATGTGTGGTGATGTTTTTATGTGTGGTGATGTTTTTATGTGTGGTGATGTTTTTTTTATGTGTGGTGATGTTTTTTTTATGTGTGGTGATGTTTTTATGTGTGGTGATGTTTTTTTATGTGTGGTGATGTTTTTATGTGTGGTGATGTTTTTATGTGTGGTGATGTTTTTATGTGTGGTGATGTTTTTATGTGTGGTGATGTTTTTAAGTGTGGTGATGTTTTTATGTGTGGTGATGTTTTTATGTGTGGTGAGGTTTTTTTATGTGTGGTGATGTTTTTATGTGTGGTGATGTTTTTTTTATGTGTGGTGATGTTTTTTTTATGTGTGGTGATGTTTTTATGTGTGGTGATGTTTTTATGTGTGGTGATGTTTTTTTATTTGTGGTGATGTTTTTATGTGTGGTGATGTTTTTATGTGTGGTGATGTTTTTATGTGTGGTGAGGTTTTTTTATGTGTGGTGATGTTTTTATGTGTGGTGATGTTTTTTTTATGTGTGGTGATGTTTTTATGTGTGGTGATGTTTTTATGTGTGGTGATGTTTTTATGTGTGGTGATGTTTTTAAGTGTGGTGATGTTTTTATGTGTGGTGATGTTTTTATGTGTGGTGATGTTTTTATGTGTGGTGATGTTTTTATGTGTGGTGATGTTTTTATGTGTGGTGATGTTTTTTTATGTGTGGTGATGTTTTTATGTGTGGTGATGTTTTTATGTGTGGTGATGTTTTTATGTGTGGTGATGTTTTTATGTGTGGTGATGTTTTTATGTGTGGTGATGTTTTTTTATGTGTGGTGATGTTTTTATGTGTGGTGATGTTTTTATGCGTGGTGATGTTTTTTTATGTGTGGTGATGTTTTTATGTGTGGTGATGTTTTTATGTGTGGTGATGTTTTTTATGTGTGGTGATGTTTTTATGTGTGGTGATGTTTTTATGTGTGGTGATGTTTTTGTGTGTGGTGATGTTTTTATGTGTGGTGATGTTTTTTTTATGTGTGGTGATGTTTTTTTATGTGTGGTGATGTTTTTATGTGTGGTGATGTTTTTATGTGTGGTGATGTTTTTATGTGTGGTGATGTTTTTATGTGTGGTGATGTTTTTAAGTGTGGTGATGTTTTTATGTGTGGTGATGTTTTTATGTGTGGTGATGTTTTTATGTGTGGTGATGTTTTTATGTGTGGTGATGTTTTTATGTGTGGTGATGTTTTTATGTGTGGTGATGTTTTTATGTGTGGTGATGTTTTTTTTATGTGTGGTGATGTTTTTTTTATGTGTGGTGATGTTTATATGTGTGGTGATGTTTTTATGTGTGGTGATGTTTTTTTGTTTGTGGTGATGTTTTTATGGTGGTGATGTTTTTATGTGTGGTGATGTTTTTATGTGTGGTGAGGTTTTTTTTTTGTGTGGTGATGTTTTTATGTGTGGTGATGTTTTTTTTATGTGTGGTGATGTTTTTATGTGTGGTGATGTTTTTATGTGTGGTGATGTTTTTATGTGTGGTGATGTTTTTATGTGTGGTGATGTTTTTAAGTGTGGTGATGTTTTTATGTGTGGTGATGTTTTTATGTGTGGTGATGTTTTTATGTGTGGTGATGTTTTTATGTGTGGTGATGTTTTTATGTGTGGTGATGTTTTTATGTGTGGTGATGTTTTTATGTGTGGTGATGTTTTTATGCGTGGTGATGTTTTTTTATGTGTGGTGATGTTTTTATGTGTGGTGATGTTTTTATGTGTGGTGATGTTTTTATGTGTGGTGATGTTTTTATGTGTGGTGATGTTTTTATGTGTGGTGATGTTTTTATGTGTGCTGATGTTTTTATGTGTTTTATTGTTTTGTTTATACGTGGCATTGGTTTGTTTACGTGGTTATGTTATAATTCTATCTAAATCTCATTTTAACCTCTTCAAATCTTATTTGCTCTATGACGTCTCTTTAAACTTTTTTTTTCCCTAATTTTTAAAAATAAAAATATTAATATCGAAATAAAAATATTTTTTGTGGTAACTTTTGTGTGGTTTGTGGAGGAGTTTATATATTGTTTATGTGGTTTGTAAGATCTTTCCCGAATGTTCTTGTGTGATTGCGTTTATTGCCTCTTTATGTTTCTCTTTATGGTCGTTTGCATTCTTTATATGTTTTTTGTATGTTTTATATGTTTTTTGTATGCTTTATATGTGTTTTGTATGCTTTATATGTGTTTTGTATGCCTTATATGTGTTTTGTATGCCTTATACGTGTTTTTATGCCTTGTATGTTTTTTGTATGCTTTGTATGTGTTTTTTGTATGCGTTATGTTTTTGTATACTTCATGTGTTTTTTAGGTGGTTTATGTTCTTTTCGTTGTGCAACTTTTAATTAATTTTATTATTGTTGTTGGTGTTGTTCTTCATTTTTTGATTTCACAAATCACGAAGTAGTGTCTTTTACGATTTTGTTGCTCACTCCAGCCATTTCCTTTTCCTTTCTTAATCCCTTCATTTTTACTTCTTATTTCCTTCTTTCTTCATTCATCCTTCTCATCCACCCATCTCATCCAACCTTCTCATCCACCTCTCTTATCCACCTTTCCCATCCACCCTTCTCATCTACCCTTCTCATCCACCCTTCTCATCTATCCTTCTCATCCACCCTTCTCATCCACCTTTCTCATCCACCCTTCTCATCCACCCTTCTCATCCACCCCTCTTATCCACCTTTCCATCCACCCTTCTCATCCACCCTTCTCATCCACCCTTCTCATCCATCCTTCTCATCCACCCCTCTTATCCACCCTTCTCATCCACCCTTCTCATCCACCCTTCTCATCCACCCTTCTCATCCACCGTCTCATCCACCCTTCTCATCCACCCTTCTCATCCACCCTTCTCATCCACCCTTCTCATCCACCCTTCTCATCCCCCCTTTTCATCCACCCTTCTCATCCACCCTTCTCATCCATCCTTCTCATCCACCCTTCTCATCCACCTTTCTCATCCACCCTTCTCATCCCCCCTTTTCATCCACCCTTCTCATCCACCCTTTTCATCCACCCTTCTCATCCACCCTTCTCATCCAACCTTCTCATCCACCCCTCTTATCCACCCTTCCCATCCACCCTTCTCATCCACCCTTCTCATCCACCCTTCTCATCCACCCTTCTCATCCATCCTTCTCATCCACCCTTCTCATCCACCCTTCTCATCCACCCTTCTCATCCACCCTTCTCATCCACCCTTCTCATCCACCCTTCTCATCCACCTCTCTCATCCACCTTTCTTATCCACCCCTTTTATCCACCCTTCTCATCCACCCTTCTCATCCATCCTTCTCATCCACCCTTCTCATCCACCCTTCTCATCCACCCTTCTCATCCATCCTTCTCATCCACCCTTCTCATCCACCCTTCTCATTCACCCTTCTCATCCATCCTTTAACTCATTTTTCTTGCATATACTTCTTTCCTCTTCCATCCAATCTCGATTCTTATCTAACCATCTTCTGAATAAGTCGGGTTTCACCAAATTTTCACCATATTTTCACCCAATCTTCACTCACTTCTACCCAATCCCACCTACCCAATCCCACCCACCCAATCTTCACTCACCTAATTTTTACCCTCCCACTTTCTACCCACCTAATCCTCACCCAATCATTACCTATTATACACAAATAACCCTTTCTTTTCAGAGCTCTCATGCAGCCAGGACTGTTATTGCCGCCTCTCCAGTGGCGTTTCCATGATGACATTTTCCATGACGTCAAAAAAAAAAAACGTCAAAGTTGACGCGAGGCAATCATGGCTGGTCGAAGCGGAAAAAGGTCAAAAGTTCAACATTTCCATGGTACTGTTGTCCAGCCAATCAGAGAGCCAATTAAAAACAGGGATGAGCTGGGAAGAAAAGAAAAAAAAACGAAGACGAAGAACTTTTTCCGATCCACGTGACGAGCTGGCGAAAACCCCACGTGACGAAGACAAGGATTGTTTGGGACTGTTAGTTGAACCGAATGCGTCTGTGACGTCATTGATTTGTGGCGGTAAAGAGCTGCGTCATGTGACTGTCAGCCAATCACATCGTTTGGAGGTGTTTGTGGAAAAAAAAGATGTGGAGTTTGTGCTGTTGTTTGAAGGTGGGAGGGCTGGTGGGAGGTGGGAGGGCTGGTGGGAGGTGGGAGGGCTGGTGGGAGGTGGGAAGGCTGGTGGAAGAGGGGGGGGGGGGTTGGTGGAGTAAAAAGGGTTGAAGGGGGGAGTTGGTGGGGTTGAAAGAAGGGTGAAAAAAGAAAAAGGGTAGAAGGTTGGAATAGTGGAAGTTAGGGGCTATGATTGTTGAGGGGGAAAGAGGAAGAGGTGTGGGTGAGGGGGCAAAATATGAGGGTAGGAATGAGAAAAATAAATTGAAGAGAGGGAAAAAAAAGAAAAAAAGAGAAAGAAGAAGAAAAAAAGAAAAAAAGGGGAAGAAGAAAAAAAGAAAAAAAAAGGGAGAAGAGGCTGAAGAGAAATTGAAAAAGAAAGTTGAAATAAAAAAACCGGAAGAATAAATTCAAAAAACAGGAAAAATAGAATCCTAAAAACAAAGCATAATGCATGCCTCTTCTCTTTGTAGTTGCTTCTCCTCCACTTTGAGTTGCAAGTTGTTATACATTCATAATTTTTTTTCATTCACTCTCCCATCAGGTCTTCCCATTTTCCAATATTAACCTGTTTCTATGTTTTAAGTTTGATTCAATTAATTCTCACTTTACTCATTTTCAAGCATTTGTGAACTATTGTGAACATTTGCGAACATTTGTGAACATTTGTGAACATTTGTGAACATTTGTGAACATTTGTGAACATTTGTGAACATTTGTGAACATTTGTGAACATTTGTGAACATTTGTGAACATTTGTGAACATTTGTGAACATTTGTGAACATTTGTGAACATTTGTGAACCTTTGTGAACATTTGTGAACATTTGTGAACATTTGTGAACATTTGTGAACATTTGTGAACATTTGTGAACATTTTTGAACATTTGTGAACATTTGTGAACATTTTTGAACATTTGTGAACTTTTGTGAGCATTTGTGAACATTTGTGAACATTTGTGAACATTTGTGAACATTTGTGAACATTTATGAACATTTGTGAACATTTGTGAACATTTGTGAACATTTGTGAACATTTGTGAACATTTATGAACCTTAATGAGCACTTAAATAAATTGTTCCAAACGTTTCAAGGTTGTTTTTGAGAATTTTGTAGCGACTTTGATTGATATGGTCAGTAACTCTCTCATTGAATGCATATATTTCATTAGTGCTGGTGGCGGTGGGAATGTTCTTAATAATAATTAATATTTTATCAGTTTTATTAGGCTTTATAAAAAAACTGGTTATGTTCATCTTTATCATTATTAATTGTAGTAGTAGCTGTAGTAGTAGTAGTAGTAGTAGTAGTAGTAGTAGTAGTAGTAGTAGTAGTAGTAGTAGTAGTAGTAGTAGTAGTAGGAGTAGTAGTAGTAGTAGTAGTAGTAGTAGTAGTAGTAGTAGTAGTAGTAGTAGTAGTAGTAGTAGTAGTAGTAGTAGTAGTTGTAGTAGTAGTAGTAGTAGTAGTAGTAGTAGTAGTAGTTGTAGTAGTAGTAGTAGTAGTAGTAGTAGTAGTAGTAGTAGTAGTAGTAGTAGTAGTAGTAGTAGTAGTAGTAGTAGTAGTAGTAGTAGTAGTAGTAGTAGTAGTAGTAGTAGTAGTAGTAGTAGTAGTAGTAGTAGTAGTAGTAGTAGTAGTAGTAGTAGTAGTAGTAGTAGTAATGTGGCTTCTTGTTGTGTTCATTTGGCTTCATATCTATTTTCAATTGTTTAACTGAAATAAAGATGTGATTTTCCGCGCAGGGATGACTAAGTTTGTTTTGTTTACAACTGCAAAACCACTTCTATTGGGAAGAAACTTTAGACCCGATAAAAAAAACAAAACAAAACGACAATGATGATGAGAAAAGCAACAGTAAAAAACCTTTTTCTGATAATAAAAACAATGTCTGTCAGAAAACAAAATGACCAACAAACCAACGGAAAAAACATTTCGGACAACAAATGTGAAACAACCGCAGAAAAAAGTTTTTTTTGATAGATGAAATCATTCAAAACGTATAAACAAAAACGATCCAAGAAATCTTTGTTGTTGTGTTTTATTTTTTTCATTTTTCTCCTTCTTTTTTTTTTCTTTTTTTTTTCTTTAATCTTGTCCTTTAGAGTCAATTATAAAATAAGATCTTTACACACTTCTCTGCCATGCACCCTGTTTTTTTTCTGTTTTTTTTCACATCTTCCTTGATTTAATTTCATCAGGGTTTTGTTTTTTTTCCATTTTGTAAAAAAAAAATGCGGTTTTCAACTCTAGAAAATTTTCCTACTTCCGACAATTTTTAAGGGTTTTGAAGGATGTTATTCAAGAGTTGTTTTCATGTTTTCAATTTTTCAAATTTTTTTTACTTAACCTTTTAAAATTATTTTTCAAAATTTCGAAAAAAATAAAAGTAATTTGAAAAGCTAGAGGCGTAAAAAAACGATTAAACAATATGGCGGTTTTTGAAAAATAAAAAAAAAACAATTCAAAAGTTTAAAATAAAACAAAGTTTAATGAAAAAACAGTGTAAAAAAACTGTAAAAAATTAAAAAGATATATACAATGGAAAGAAGAGATGTAATTGAAAAAATAAAATAAAAAAAACATTGAAACAAAGAATAAAAATGAAAAAATAAAATTAAAATTAAAATAAAATGAAAATTTCTTTAAAAATATAAATACAATTAATGGACAATTCATAAAAACACTCAAAAAAGCAAACATGGGAATGATGATGATGAAACAAATTGGAATTTAATTAAAAACATTTTAAAAGTGACGAAAAACGCTGAAAAAAATTAAAAAAAGAAACTGAGAGTTGGAAAAAAAGAGATTTGAAGATGTTTTAAGAGTAAAAAAAAAAGAAAAAAATAATAAAAACCGATGAAAAATACGAAAAAAATGTTTGTAGTGCAAAAACAATGAGAGGACTTATCTTTACGATAATCATTATTGCAAAGTGAGGAATAGCCGGCGTAGAGGCCAGCAAATAAGATAACCAAAAAACCCAAACCGTAAAACATCGCCACAACTGTTCACTTCCGTTCGGGGTCACTTCAGAGGTCATCGAGAAAGCATCGTAACTAGAAATATTGTTATCGTAACTAGAAATATTGTTATCATAACTAGAAATATTGGTATCGTAACTGGAAGTATTATAATCGTAATTTGAATCAAAGTACCTCGTTTCATCGCAACTCCAAATGTTTTAATCTCAATTTTGAACATTACTTTCGTAACTCGAACTTTTCCCATCGTAACTCGAACCTTTCCCATCGTAACTCAAGTTGAGAGTTGTCACTTGTTCCAAGCGTGGTGTATTGAAGAAGATTTGTCTGATGTACGACGCGGATGTATTTGTGAAAATGAAAGAAAAATATGTAAAAAATGAAAAAAAAATCAAAAACAGAAAAAATTTAAAGACGAAAAAACTAGACAAGGAGAAAAATGCAAAAAATAAATGTGAAAAAAAATCTAAATGATTTTTTTTCTTCAACAAAGAAAAATAAAAATATTCATGAGAAAAACACTGAAACTAGTTTTTGATGACATTCAAACATTTGAAAATTTTTTTTATTAAAAACTTTTTTTCAGAAAAAATTTTTCAAAAAAATAATTCAAATAAAAAAATTTGAAATATACATTCACTGAAAAATGGTTCAATGTAAGTAAAAAAATAATTAGTTTTGAAATTTAAAAAAAAATGTTGAAAAACTTTTAAAAAAATAATATGAAAATAAAAATAAACTTCAACTGAAGAAATTCTCATTTTTGCAGTTTAAAAACCAGTTAAATGCTTGGATTTCTTTAGCGTCTTGGTCAAGTTGGAGTGTGTGCGTGTGTGTGTGTGTGTGTGTGTGTGTGTGTGTGTGTGTGTGTGTGTGTGTGTGTGTGTGTGTGTGTGTGTGTGTGTGTGTGTGTGTGTGTGTGTGTGTGTGTGTGTGTGTGTGTGTGTGTGTGTGTGTGTGTGTGTGTGTGTGTGTGTGTGTGTGTGTGTGTGTGTGTGTGTGTGTGTGTGTGTGTGTGTGTGTGTGTGTGTGTGTGTGTGTGTTTGTGTGTGTGTGTGTGTGTGTGTTTGTGTGTGTCTGTGTGTGTGTGTGTGCGTGTGTGTGTGTGTGCGTGTGCTTGTGGTAATGTATGTGTTTGAGAAATGGGTGTGTGTGTCCAATGTGGTGTTTTATGTGGCAGTGGTGATCTGTGTTCAAAGGATGATGGATCCATTGGATTGTATGGGCATCAGTGCGTACATTTTGTATGCTCCCACTTGTTTACCTTCCTCTTGTATGTTTGTTTGTATTGTGTGTCTGCGTGTGCGTGCTTGAAGACGTGTGCGTGTGTATGAAGAAGAGAATTAAAAAGAGAGAGGTAGAAAGAGGGAGAGAGAAAAAAGAGAAAAAGAAATAAAAAAAGTATGTTTGTGTTTGTTTGTGTGTGTGTGTATGTGTGTGTTTGTGCGTATGTGTGTGTGTTTGTGTGTGTGGTTTTGTGTGTATGTGTGTGTGTGTGTGTGTGTGTGTGTGTGTGTGTGTGTGTGTGTGTGTGTGTGTGTGTGTGTGTGTGTGTGTGTGTGTGTGTGTGTGTGTGTGTGTGTGTGTGTGTGTGTGTGTGTGTGTGTGTGTGTGTGTGTGTGTGTGTGTGTGTGTGTGTGTGTGTGTGTGTGTGTGTGTGTGTGTGTGTGTGTGTGTGTTTGTGAGTGTGTCAGAAAATAGGAATCATTGCATTTTGTAAAGAAAGGATGTGTTTTTTTGCCTATGTGTGTGCATGTGCGTGTCTATATTTTTGGTACGTTTGTATGTCCGTGTGGGTTTGAGTTTGAATGTATGTTTAGATGTATGTTTGAATGTATGTGTGATGTATGTGTTGATGTATGTGTGATGTATGTGTTGATGTATGTTTGGATGTATGTTCGGACGTGTGTGTGGATGTACGTGTGAATGTAAATGTGGATATATGTGCGGATGTATGTTTGGATGTATGTGTGGATGTATGTGTGTGTTTGTAATTGTTTGTACACTCGTGCGTCATAGTATTTTTATCACATGACCTACAGATGCAGTAGAAAAAAGATAAGATCTTTTTAGCTGCGAGTTTTTTTTATACTTTTTTAATGTTTTTTTTATAGTTTGTTTTAGTATTTTCTTCATAGCTTTTTTTAATTTTTTTTATTATCGAAAAACTTGTTATGAAGTTTTTGTGATGTCTTTTTTTGTTTTCTAGTTTTTTTTTGTATGTTTTTCAATTGTTATTTTCGAAGTTTTGTCAGCTTAAATGTATAGTTGTAGTTGCTGTTTTTTTTTGTTGATGTTGAGGTTAATTTAGTTTTGTTTTGGCTGCATTGTTTTGGTGACTGTTGTCTTTTTTTAAACAAATTTTTTTGTGATTTTTTTAATTTAAAAAAATGATTTCACTCTTCGATGTTGAAATTGTTGTTGTTTTGTCGGTTAAGATTGTTTTTTTATTTTGTTTTTGATCAAAAAACAATTCGGTTGCAATCTTTTTTCAGATTTTTATTATTTTGTTGGCTGAAGTAGTTGTTTACGACACGGATCCGAATGTCGTTCAAGTTTTTCTTTAAGATTTTGTTATTGTCAATAGAACGATTTTTCAAATCTAATTTGTACTTTCTGTTTGAGGTGACTTTCTTTTTTCTCAAGGTTAATAATGATAAAAAAATCTTTTTTAAAATCTACTTTTGTTCATAATTTTTTAATTTTTGTATAGAATGATATATTCGAGAGCGGTCCACGACTGTTAATCGTAGTCATAAGTTTGAAAAGCTATTTTGAAAACTGATAACTAAAAAAACATCTTTTGGAAACCGATGTTTGGAAGACGACCTTCCAAGGGCCCCCCTCCCGACCGATATATCGAACTTATCGAGACTTTCAATCAATCGAAATCGGATTAATTTCAAACCGATCAATGTTTCCCAACATACCGCGCACAAACGACTCATTTTTCAAATATTAATTTTGCTCAATTGATTTCTTTGAGTTTTTTTTATTATTTATTTTCATTTTTATTTTAATTGTTTTTTTGAAAACGAACTTCTTCCCCACCTCTCACTTCTGAGAATCTTTCGCAACACATGAATTTCGTGGCCCTCTTTGTTTACCCTCATTTCTAACTTAAAAATATTTTTGTCTTTTCATCCACAACTTCGTTTTTCCTATTTTAAATCAAGTTTTCATCTTTTTTGTTTTTGATTTTTTTTCTTATCTTTAATTCGTCCATTTTTTTTCTATCTTGAAATTTATTTTTTTTCATTTTTAATTTCGAGATTTTTTTATTTTTTAGTTTTTTTGCTATCCATCTGCTTTTATTTATCTCTTCAAGTTTTTCCAATCCATCCATTTATTTTATCCTTCCATCAATCCATCTACTTTATCTATCTATTCATCCATTCATCTGAACTATCTCACCATCTACCATTTTCCACATCCATTCATCCATCCACTTCATCCACCCATCCACTTTATTCACCTCATTTATCGATCTAATTTATCCACCTATCCATCTCATCCCTCTGTTTCATCTATCAATTCATCTCATACATTTTTCTCATCCATTTATCTCATCCATTTGTCTCATCCAT
>OX387252.1:5077272-5087272 GCA_947562095.1 Branchellion lobata | reverse complement strand
TCCACCCATCCATCCACCCATCCATCCACCCCTCCATCCACCATCCATCCATCCATCCAATCATCCATCCATCCATCCATCCATTCACCCAATCATCCTCCCATCCATCCATCCACCCATCCATCCACCCATCCATCCACCCATCCATCCACCCATCCATCCACCCATCCATCCACTCATCCATCCATCCATCCATTCATCCATCCACCCATCCAATCATCCATCTATCTACAGTTCTGGGATGTCCTGAACTTGACATCAAAAACGCCAGCGTGAAGTATGACGCAGAACGAAGTCGGGCGGAAGTGACGTGTTTGTTATTTCATCAGAGCGCCATGGTCACGTGTGAGAACAACCAATGGCAGGGCTTGGAGGAGTTTACGTGTCATATAAGAAAAGGTGTGTGTGTATAAGTTTATGTTTGTGCATGTGCGTGCGTGTGTGTGTGTGTGTGTGTGTGTGTGTGTGTGTGTGTGTGTGTGTGTGTGTGTGTGTGTGTGTGTGTGTGTGTGTGTGTGTGTGTGTGTGTGTGTGTGTGTGTGTGTGTGTGTGTGTGTGTGTGTGTGTGTGTGTGTGTGTGTGTGTGTGTGTGTGTGTGTGTGTGTGTGTGTGTGTGTGTGTGTGTGTGTGTGTGTGTGTGTGTGTGTGTGTGTGTGTGTGTGTGTGTGTGTGTGTGTGTGTGTGTGTGTGTGTGTGTGTGTGTGTGTGTGTGTGTGTGTGTGTGTGTGTGTGTGTGTGTGTGTGTGTGTGTGTGTGTGTGTGTGTGTGTGTGTGTGTGTGTGTGTGTGTGTGTGTGTGTGTGTGTGTGTGTGTGTGTGTGTGTGTGTGTGTGTGTGTGTGTGTGTGTGTGTGTGTGTGTGTGTGTGTGTGTGTGTGTGTGTGTGTGTGTGTGTGTGTATGTGTGTGTGTCAAAGTGTTTGTGTATGCGGGTGATCATTTTAATGGGGATGGTGAGGTGTGGCGGAGGTTGATGGGTGGACTCTCTTCAGATAAGAAACTACAGCTGTCTCGTCACTCCAGTGGTGCCAGGAGCTTGAGGATGACATCCGGTGGGGAAGGGGGTGTGTTGGAGAGGTGGATGGAGAATGGGAACAAGGGTTGTTAGAGGGTGTAGAGGGATTTCATGATTAATTTAGCATCATGTGATCATCATGGTTATCAACTCCACCAGCTTCTTTTTTTACCACTATTCTCCTACTTTTCTTTCTCCTCCTCCTCTTCCTTTTCTTTTTCATTCTCTTTTGTTTCTGCCATACAACACAACAACACACCACACTACACCACACTATACTACATCATACCACACCGCACCAAACCACGCCAAACC
Organism: Branchellion lobata; assembly: GCA_947562095.1. Taxonomy (NCBI): domain Eukaryota; kingdom Metazoa; phylum Annelida; class Clitellata; order Hirudinida; family Piscicolidae; genus Branchellion; species Branchellion lobata. Next base: position 5,085,945 of record OX387252.1, on the reverse strand, counting down.
ACGCCACACCACACCACACCTCACCACACCACACCACACCACACCACACCACAGTGGTTATAGCGATGATGGTGACAATCATCTCCTGCATTATCAGCGTCATCGTCCTCACCACCGGCCTCCTCCTCTTCAAACGGTCCCAAATATATTTTTGTAATTCTTTTTACTTATATTAATGTTCCTTATATTGTTCTTATTGTCATTTTTGAGTGATTTTATCATAGCTATCCAGTTCCATCACTATTATTGTTATTATTCTTCTTCTTCTTGTTTTTATTGTTATTAATATTTTTATTTTTATTATTTTTATTATTATTATTCTTATTATTCTTGTTTTTATTGTTATTAATATTATTATTTTTATTATTATTATTGCTATTTTTATTATTATCATTATTTTTATTATTTCATTTTTTTCTTCATTTTTATCATTATTATTATTAGTTTTATCTTTATTATACAATAATAAGCATAATTACAGTTATTCTTAGTATTGATATCATTATTGATACCCTGCCTAGTGATATAATTACAATTACAATTACAAATATTACGAATATTATTATAGTGGCATTAACCCCGTAAAGTTCCAAGGTCACAAGGATACAAAAATAAAAACAATAATAATAGTTTAACAATTATGCATTCATATTGAAAATCCACACGTTCCGATAGGATTACATTGGCAGCGTTGGACCAATGTTTGGCTCTACACGAATGATTATACAACATTTTGTTGGAGCCCCTGTTGCACCAGCACCACAACTGCTCCACCGCAATTACCACAACTACCACATCTACCATAACCACCACCACCACTGCCACAACAACCCCCACCACCACACCACTACCTCAATCACCACCACCACACCACTACCACAACCACCACCATCATAACCACCACAACTACCACAACCACAACTACCACAATCACAACTACCACAACCACAACTACAACCACCACAACCACGACAACCACCACTCTAACCACAACCACTACCACAACCACCACAACCACCACTCTAACCACAACCACTACCACAACCACCACAATCACTATCACAACAACAACCTCCACCACAACCACCACAACTACAAAAACCACTACTACAGCCACCATAACTTCCACCACCACAGCTTCAAGATCCACCGCTACGACGAAAACCAAGCGATGACGTCACAAAAAGACGTAATGACGTCACAAAAAGAGATCAAGGTGGCTCAGGCCTTCAACAAGCCGGGCGGCAAACAAAACCACGAAATCTTCTCTCTTTCTGCCCAAGACTACAATGGAAACCAAGGCATTTATTGCGAGGGTTGCCTAGCAACCACTAGACCTTCCTCCCTTGACAACCTTGACATCACCACTCTACCATCACCCCCACATCACGTGTGATAGCTGCTCTCTTTCCGTTAGCTTTGCGCGTTCATTAGATTTGAGTTTTGGTGGCATTCATTTAATTTTGGAGAGTTGCTTAATATTTGGGGAGTCAGTGATTTCAATATATTGCTTATTACTTCACTTTCGTACTTTGTTCGGCTGAAGCATTTAAAAAATAATTGAATATTATTATGAGTAATTGAACTAATTTTACGAAGACTAAGAGTGAATGGGGAGATTGTACGGAGGTTGAGAGCGAATGGAGAGATTGTACGAAGACTAAGAGCGAATGGAGAGATTGTACGAAAGTGAAGAGTGATAAGAGAGATTGTACGAAGGTTAAGAGTGATAAGAGAGATTGTACGGAGGTTATTATGATGTTCACACCGTAATAAGTTCCCACATCATAAGTGTTCACACCGTGTTCCCTTCAAATGAACTGCAGAATCGGAACCCCAATAATTTGTTCGGAGTTTTTTTATTAAATTAACAAGCAATTGAAAAGATTTATTATTATTTCACTGGATTAGTAATTATTCAACTGAATTAATTATTAATTTAATTGAATTATTATCAATTTAATGGATTCATTATCAATTTAATTGAATCATTATCAATTTGATGGATTCATTATCAATTTAATTGAATTATTATCAATTTAATGGATTCATTATCAATTTAATTGAATTATTATCAATTTAATGGATTCATTATCAATTTAATGGATTCATTATCAATTTAATGGATTCATTATCAATTTACTGGATTCATTATCAATTTAATTGAATTATTATCAATTTAATGGATTTATTATCAATTTACCGAATCAAAATGTGTTTCATTTCTTTGAACAAGCGTGTTTGTTTATTATAAGATAAAGTTTTTTTTATATCTTCATGTTTTTTATTCGCTTGGAAGGTTCATTTTGGGATGATTTTTCCTTCATTAGTCTTTTTGTTGACCAAGCCCTGATTTCTCGTTAGAATCTTTGAGTCAGCATGATGCATTTTATTACATTTAAGAAAAAAAATTTAAAAAAAAAAAACGACATGAAAAATGAAATTTTTGAAAAGTATATAAAAACTGTTTGTAACAAAAAATGAATAAAAAAAAAATTTTGAAAAAAAAATTGGAAAAAATAAAAAGGAAAACGTAGTTTAGAGGACGCAGGTCTTTTGGTGAGATAGAGGGCTTATGACTTACTAGTGATACTGTAGAATTAAAATTAGGTTTGCAAAACAAATATTTCAATTTTTTTTTAAATTAATAAATAAACACAATATAAAAAAGCAATTAAATAAATTTAATAAAAAACAAAATATAGAAAAACCATTGAAAAAAATTCAGGAAATCCCAGCGTCATGAGTGATGTGTTTTAGGTTTGAGTCGTATGGTGGAATAGATAGGTGACATACACACTATGAGACAGAAGATGAAAATTATAAAAAAAATTGGAAGATTCATGGAGGATTGCTTAATTTTTATAACGAAAATTAAAACGAAACCACGATAAAAACTAAAAAGACAAACAAACAAAAACAAAATAATACAAAAAAAATACACGTCTTTATTGAAAAAAAATATTTGGCGAGAAAAAACTCCAAACATGAAGTGGAAAGCAGCATGGAGGTGGAGGAGTCCATTGTAACAACTCATCCCAACATACAGCTTCCTAATTAAACAATTAAAGTTGGTCTGTTCAATTTAAGTTATTATAAATTAATTTTAAATAATATTAAATTTGAATAATTAATCAATATATTTTATCAATTTTCATGCCGAGTAGTTGATGGGACTCTATATATGAACATTTAGTTTCAAAGTTTAGTTAATTCTGAGATGAAATTATTTTTTAATTTAAAATTAATATTTCCGATTGAAACATTCAGTTGACAGTTCTGATTTAATATTAACTAATTGAGTGCCCTTATAACACTGAACCTTCATTTAAGTGTCTCATTAACTAACTAATTATATATATACACATATATATATATATATATATATATATATATATATATATATATATATATATATATATATATATATATATATATATATTATAATATAATATATATTAGTAAATTAGTAAGTTAAAAAAGATTAATTTTATTATTAAATAGATACAGCAAGTCAGTTTTTGAAGACCTAATGACCACAAATGGAGGCAATTAACAAAATTGATTGACCTTTTCAATTAAATTATATTGACCACAATAATTAATATGACCGCGCAGCCAGATGGTATTGATTTCATCGTAAGGGCGGCCTCTAGCGACTGAAAGCAAATTAGTCGATCTTTTGCAGGCGTTTAACCTTACTAATGCCGCCTAGACCACTCTTGTCACTGTTAGATTTTTTGTTGTCGACCTCTTTGTTGTTAGCTTTGTTCTTGAAGTCTCCCTTGATGTCTTTGTTGTTGTTGCTTTTTCCCTTGTTGTTGCTGTTGCACTGGGAGTTCCAGTAGTAGAAGAGCTGGAAGAGGAGGAGGCTGTTGGTAGAGAAAGAAGCCAGGTACATGAGTGTTGTCGTCATGTCGCCCACCTGTGTGTGTGTGCGTGTGTGTGTGTGTGTGTGTGTGTGTGTGTGTGTGTGTGTGTGTTTGTGTTTGTGTGTGTGTGTGTGTGTTTTTTTTTTTTGTTTCCAAAAGGGTGGGTCTGTGTATGTGTGCAATAAAATGAACATACATGCAAAGCCATCAATCTAGTCTATAAGCAAGTACCCAGAATGCTACAAATGTATCAGCCACACATAAACTTCTTTCCTTGCCCATCACACCAGCACACCTATACCTCCGCCCTTTCTTTTCTCTCTCTCCCTTCTCTTCTCCCCACCTCTCCCCCCCCCCTCCCCACACACACACACACACACAAACACACACACACACACACACACACACACACACACACACACACACACACACACACAAACACACACACACACACACCTCACTCAGGGTGGTGAAGATGCGAGCACCAGCTCCAGCCCACTGCAGGAAGACACTGATGAAGGAGAGCTGACCAGTGCTGCTATTGCTGTAGTTGCTCATGGCTTGCGAGAGCTGGGTGGTTTATGGGTGAGGTTGTATGGCCAGTGGGTGGAGGTTGGGGGTTTTAGTGGGTAATTATGATGGAGGAAAGATGTTGTTTTCTTCACTGTCTCCAGCACCACAACAACCCACAATCCTCACTACCATCCCCACAACCACCCTTTTGTTCCACTACCCAAAATTCTAACATTCTTCCATCATAACAACCCACCACCCCTGGAAACCATGAAACAACCCACCACCCCTAGAAGCCATGAAACAACCACCACACCCCTTCAATACCCTGGAAGCTATCAGCAGGAAGATGACGGAGGCCTGAAGGATATGGAGGAAGAAGAGGGGTGCGAAGGGAGAGAGTAGAAAAGAGAGGATTCCAATGAAGACTGCATAGGCCATGAACGCCAACGAAGCCGAGTGGTTGAAGAGGAAGAGGAGGAAGAAGATGATGGATTGTTGAATCACCATGAATATACTTTCACCATATGCGCTGTGGGGTTTGGTTATAGTAGAAGTGGCTGGTTGGTTACGGTGTGGTGGCTGGTTGGGTGTGGTGTGGTGGCTGGTTGGGTGTGGTGTGGTGGCTGGTTGGGTGTGGTGTGGTGACTTGTTGGGTGTGGTGTGGTGGCTTGTTGGGTGTGGTGTGATGGCTTGTTGGGTGTGGTGTGGTGACTTGTTGAGTGTGGTGGAGTGGTTTTTGTGTATGTGGTGGTTTGATGTGGTATGGTGTAAAAGTTCATCATAATACATTCTAATGTTTTTTTTTCAAATCTCCATTCGGTCCATTCAAATCACCCAAAATCACCAACTCCTCACCCACCTGAAAGGAAACTGCATAGAGATGCTGTAACACATAGTCCCCATGATGGATATCAGCTCCAAACACACTCCCACCACACTCATGCCCCTCGCATCCCCGGCTTGCACTATCTTCCATATCTGTGGAGCTTTGACTGAGTGGTGGGTGAGAAAGTGGGTGGGTAGTGGTGGGGATGGGTGAAAAGATTTGAAAGTGGTTATTTATATTGTGTTGACATCAATAAAATCATTAATTTTATTGTTAAAATCATAATTATTGGCATCATATTCATCATCATCATCATCATCATCATCATCAGCAGTAGCAACATCATCACCACCACCCACCCAGCACAGATCCACATATGATGGCATACCCAAGAGCCTTGGTGATCAGCACCTTGAGACAAGCTCCTGGAAACCATCACCACTTTGATTATTCGATCCAACATTATTATTATTTCATGAATACACAAAAATATTTTTTAAAATAAACTTACATTTTTTTGATATATTAGAAAATGGATTTATATTTCAATAGATTATAAGTTCAAATTAATTGAAAAATAAAAACAATTCAGCTATTGATAATGAGGTAATAATGATATTTTTTTTATAGTTTCAATTAGATCCTTATAATTATAATAATTATTAAATAGATCATTATTATAATTGATAAATGTTCCTATTCTACCATCCATCCAATGATCCTGCAGCAGGGAAGAAATACAGCGGTCAGGTAAGAACAAGTTCACAAGAGTGTAAATCCTGGTCATTTTCATTTCAATAAAACTATGATAATAAAAATATGAATAATCCAAAAAATTATAATTTAAAATTAATATTCAGCATATTCAATAGAGTTTACTAGATATGAACATTTGGAAAGAAATTTAAAGACAAATATAAGAGTCATCATAAGAGAATGACTTTATAATTAATAATGAGTCTAAAGATTAATTATTTCTTTGGTAAATAAAACATTAAATTTATAAAGTTCTTATTCCTTTTGATTAGTGAAATATCATTATTCTCATTTGATAAATTGTTCCCATAGTTTGCAATTAATATGAAGCTTAGAGTTTTATAAGTTGTTTAGTTAGATAAGATAGAACGTCGGCGTGGACATGATTAGAACAGATTGCAGATGAAAAAATAATATTTCTAGCAAATTGAACTAATCTTTAGTTAATCACTTTGAAATAAAATTAACTAACATATCATTTAGACCCATTCTGATGTTGTCACCGCTGCACTCTTAACAACTTTAAAAGTTAATTTGGAAAGATCCATCTGATATAGACCAAATGTAACAAAATTTTTCCTTGAAAAGTAATTTCAATTTTATTTCAAAAATAGTTAACGAACTACTCAATTAACATTTGAAAATTATTTTAAAAATCAATTATCAATGCAAACTTCAAAAAGATTTTTTATCTTTCTACATTTTCTTGTCTACTTTATCTTTCTCTTTTGTTACTACATTGTTATTTTTCAATAATTTCAATATTTATAGAAATTATTCTTCAACTTTGTAACTTTTCTCGTTTTAAAAATATTCTTTCACACATCACAAATTTATCAATATTTTTTTCAATCAAAATATTTTTGTTAATCTTCTTCATACTGTTAATGAAACAATTATAACATTATTGAAAAAAAATCTAAAAACTAAACATACTAAAAAAACACATTGGAAAAATATACCATGATAATAAGAAGGTAAAATTAATTATGAATCAAGTAAGTCGTCCAGAAAATGTGGCCTTGAAGATCTTCTGGGTTCGAATGCCACCATAATATTATTCGTCGTTTTATTGTTTTGTATTGTTGAATAAAAAAAAAACAAAAGAAGACAAAATAAGACTAAAGAAGACAAAAGAAGACTAAAGAAGACTAAAGAAGACTAAAGAAGACAAAAGAAGACTAAAAAAGACAAAAAAAGACAAAAGAAGACAAAAGATGGGAACAACGGCAAATGGGATGGATGTAACATAAAAATAAAATAAAAGGGAGAAAATAGTATCATGAGAAATGGTGGTTGCCTCATCTTGTCAGGTGAAAGCCGTTCCTTCGACCGAAGAAAAACACCTGTACAGATTTTTTATAGTGACATGAGCTTTGTGAAACAGCTCTGCCACTCTCGTTTTCAGAAAAAAGACCCAGCAACAAGCAAAGCAAGATAGCTGGCAACTAGAGAAACTGCAGACTAACAAGTCACGAAAAATGGTCGTCTGTCGTCTACCAAAGTAGAAGGCTCAAGTGCCTATGATGCACTTGAATTGGGTTATAGTGAGGCAGAGTTGCGCGAATCTTCAGTCTCACTCTTCATTTTCAAAACCTCAAACTTCAAGGGCAGGACAGAGTCGAGACGGTCGAGAGGGTTGGAAATGTAGTGGATGGCCAGCATGTAGGAACACTTGAGTTTGCCCTAGGCGTTCCACAGATCCAGATTGTGAACCGCAGTTTCACCCTTTGAAGCAAGCCTGAATTGAAGGTTCCTTCCACGTAATCCTTTGAAGCAATTTTTTTTTGGGGGGTGGGGGAGGGGGGGGGGTTGTTCTTCAGCCTTTCCAGGAAACTGGTGAGCCACAAGGCAGCTGCGATGAGCAGTGAAAAGTCTAGGAAAATTATCTTTTTATATTGCACGTCATAAACGGTCATTTATGTTGAGACTGCCTATTGGGTCCTATTGAATGCCTTATACTTAAAGAAATAACTTTAATAGAATCATTTATTCATGGTTTAATAATATATCCACTTAAAATAACGAGAATAAACGAATAAACGTTCCTTGATATTTAGACCGCCATTTCTCTGTTCTCAACCACTACATGAAAGACACTATGGAAGAAACATCAATGATTCTAATCACGAAGCAACAGTTTACTTTTAAAGTTGAAAGTTACAAACGAGTTCTATAGAGGCATAACCACTCATTTAACGTTTGCCTTCAACTTCACTTTTTTTTCTTTTTTTATATTGATTTATTCAGACCATTCGTCTTGTATTTTTGTGTCAGAAAAACCAAAAAAAAGTTTTTTTTTAATTTTTCGAAAATTTTATCTTTCTTTTTTCTGTATTAGTTATTTCATTGAAATTGGATTTTATAAACAACGAACCAAAAATATGAAAAAAAATATTGCTATTACAATACAATAATATACAATAAAATAAAATACAATACAATACAATATACAATAAAATAAAATACAATACAATACAATATAAGACAATGCAATACAATACAATGCAATAAAATAAAATACAATATAATACAATACAATAGAATGCATTGCAATACAATACAATACAATACAAAACAATACAAAACAATACAAAACAATACAATACAATACAACATAATACAATACAATAAAGTACAATACAATACAATATAATACACTATAATACAAAAACGAATATTATTATAGTGGCATTAACCACG
>OX387252.1:5069772-5072272 GCA_947562095.1 Branchellion lobata | reverse complement strand
TCATCCATTGTCTCCTCCACATTTCCTTCCACGATCTCCATCTTAATTACCTTGATTGCTTTTATCATTATCATAACCTTTGACTTTTTCATCCTCCTCCTTCTCTTCTTCTTTGTTATTCTCTTCCTCCTCTTCTTTCTCTTCCTTTTCTTCTTTCTCCTTCTTTTCCTCTTCCTCTTCCTCCTTCTCCTCCTCTTTCTTCTTTTTCTCCTACTCCTTCTCCTCTTCCTCCTTCTCCTCCTCTTTTTTCCTTTTCTCCTATTCCTTCTCTTCTTCCTCCTCCTCCTCCTCTTCATTATCATCATCATCAGCTCGTCTTTCTTATCTCCTATCATCTGAAATAAGTCCATAATTCATACTCATTCCAAACTAAAATTTACCCCATACTTTCAGACATTTATTTCAAAATTCGTTTTCAAAAGTTAATTTCAAACTTCCTAACATTTATTCCGAATAACTTATTAACTAAGCTATTTATTTCGAGTATTCTTTTACTAAAATTTATTCCAAAAAATTTAAAAGTTAATTCATGAAATAAATTCAAAACTCAAGTTATATGAAAAAAAAAAAAAAAACTGTTTTTCAAAATTTAAATATTTTTTTTTTGTTTTAAAAAGACTTCCATAAGTTTTTTGGCTTTTGCAATGAAGATGAGTTTTGAAAATTCTAATATCACTTGTTGATGTTGAAAAAACTTTCGAACATTAAAAAAAAATAAAATTGAAATAAAAAAAATAATAAAAGGTATTATTACAAGGAATTATATTATTAAAACACAATAAACAAAACAATAATAGGGTTATAACCTTAAATCAAATGAATTAAAAATTAATTAATTTAATAAATAAATAAATTTAAAAAAAGAAAAAAAATTTTAAATAATTGAAAAGTGGTAGCGATGATCGATGTTTTATGGACAGCTTCATTTCTGACACCTGTTGGGGTTAAGCCAGCGTTATTGATTACAGGGTGGTGGGAGAAGGTGGTACAAAGCTGTTATCATAATAAAAATAATAGAAATATTATTATTATTGTTATTATTGATATTAATATTACTTAGATTATTATTATTAATTTTCATTATTGTTTTTTTTGTTACTGTTACCACGATATCCAACGAAAATGATTTTTTTAAATTTTATGGTGGTTGTGTTACCATGGTGATATTGTGTTATTGAACAAGAATTTTGTGGCGTCAGCTAGCTTGGAGATGAAACAAATAAATAACGATGAAATAATAATAATAATAAAAAGAGAGTTTCTGCAATAATAACAATCATAACAACAAGAAAAAAAAACTGTAATCATAATAACAACAATATAAAAAAAAGCAAATGATTCAATCATAAAAGCAACAATAATAAAAGGATTGTGATCATAATAACAATATTAAGTTACCAAGAAAAGCTGTGATCATAATAACAAAGATAAGTTACCAAGAAAAGCTGTGATCATAACAGCTGTTGTCATGATAAGAAGATCTAGACCAGACTGACAGCAGTTATTTGATTAGGCGTTTGAAGGTTTGTGATTGGATGATCGATGCATCACGTGGCATGTGTTCTGAACGTCTATTGGATGATTAAGAAGGCAATGATGATGAAGATGACGAAGATGATTTCGATGGTGGTGGTGGTGGTGGTGATGATGAGGTGATAAGGTAGGCATGAGTGCCTTCTATAAATGATGAGAAAAAGTCTTCGGATGTGAGAACATCAATGGACAATGAAATGGGATGAACTACTTAAGTAAATGAAACAACAGAAAAAAAAACAAAAAAAAAATGATAAACAATAAACTGAAAGTGCCAAAAATAAGAATAACAAAAAAATAATTGAGAAACAAAAAACAAAAATAAAAACAAAAAAACGCCAAAAAGGTAAAAAAAATAGAGAGAAATGGGAAGATCAGGATCAAAAATAAATTATGGATGAATTAATTGATATAAAATTTTAATAGGTTATAATAAAAATAAAAATAAAAAAAGGAAAAAAAGTAATAATAATAATAATAATAATAATAAAAATAATAATAAAAAAAAAAAAAAAAAAATTAAAAAAAAAAAAAAAAAAAAAAAAAATAATAATAATAATAATAATAATAATAATAATAATAATAATAATAAAATAATAATAATAATAATAATAATAATAATAATTAAAAAAAAAAAAAAAAAAAAAAAAATAATAATAATAATAAAAATAATAATAATAATAATAATAATAATAATAATAAAAGGTTATCATGTTGATGAATGATTCATTAACAATGGAAAATTGAATAATTGTTATTAGGAAGTGGAAGATTATTTGTTATAAAAACTTCAATTTCAACAATTTGAAAAAAAAAAATGAAAAATGGTTTTCAGGCGATGAAAAAAAAAAAGAAAAACGAAAAAATGGAAAAGAATGACTTTCACAAAACGTAAACGACTGCAATAAATATGAAAATACGGATATGAAGAGTCGAAAAAAACAAAAATTGAAAGAGAAAAAAACAA
>OX387252.1:5064772-5067272 GCA_947562095.1 Branchellion lobata | reverse complement strand
TCAACCACAGCCCTTAATGAAACCACCACCACAACCACCACAACCACCCTCAAAACCACCTGCCCTCCTGCTCCACTTACCCTCCTCCAACTTCTCATTCCATCTGGTTACATCTCAATTATCACCTCCCATCTCCAGCTGCCTTCCTTGCCAAACCATCTTCTTCTTCTTCCTCCTCCTTCTAGTTTTTTCTTCCATCCATCCTGTCATTTCTTGTTCAAACTCCCATGACGTGGTGGGTAACACGATAGATGACAAGGGCGGTGGTGGTGCTTGTAAAAGCGGCAACATTAGTAGTAGTAATAATAATAATAATAATAGAAATAATAATAATAATATTAATAATGATAATAATAGGAATAATAATAATATAAATAATAATAATAATAATAATAATAATAATAATAATAATAATAATAATAATAATAATAATAATAATAATAATAATAATAATAATAATAATAATAATAATAATAATAATAATAATAATAACAATAATAAAAGTAATAATAATAATAATAATAATAATAATAATAATAATAATAGAAATAACAATAATAATATTGATAAAAACAATAGTGATGGAAGTAATAAAGATAAAAATGAAAATGAAATGAATGAAAATAAAAGAATGACGAATAATAACAATGCAAAGAATAGTGCTGAGAGCATAAACAAAAATATTGCGGAAGAAAGTTTGATAAGTGGGTTAGATTTCAAACAAAATACTCCAAGGCTTCTCAGAAACAACAACAAAAACAACAACAACAAAAACGATAACAACAACACAAACAGAAACATCAACAAAAACAAAAGCAACAACAGAGAAATAAAAGAAATCAGAGAAAACACATCCCAAAATGTTGGGACTGCCATTCTCAACATTGTCACAGCACCAAACAACTTCACAACAACATTCCAAGTGCAAATAGACGTGTTTTCAATGATTGCTTCAAAAACAACAACAACAACAACAACAACAATAACAACAACAACAACAACAACAACAAAAACAACAACAAAAATAACAGCAATGACAAAAGCAACAATATTTGAAACAGAAACAAGAATAACAACAAAATTAATAAAGCCAAAGACAATATTAACAAAAAAACCAATAACAACAAAAATAACAACAAGACTAGCAACAACACTAACAACAACAAAAACAACAATTTTAACAACAAAAACACTACGAATAAAACCAACCAAGAAATTACTAACAACAACAAAAATGATAACAACAACAAAAATGATAACAACAACAAAAATGATAACAACAACAAAAATGATAACAACAACAAAAATGATAACAACAACACTAACTCTGAAAAAAATTAGAAGAAACAATAAATATATGTTGCATAAAATACTTGAAAAGATAATCACTAAAACAAAACAAAACAATGAAAAAACGAAAATAAATAGAAAAACGTTGGAAAAAAATGGTAAAACTTCAAGAAAAATGGAGAAAACTCAAAGAAAAAATAAAAAACCGATAAGAAAAAATAAAAAACCGATAAGAAAAAATAAAAAACCGATAAGACAAAATAAAAAACCGATAAGAAAAAATAGAAAATTAAAAAAAAACGAAAAGGGGGTAACAAAAAATACGAATATAATAGCAAGATTCGTGGGGTTCTTGTTTCGATTCTTCAAAGGTTGGTTGTTCACAGCCACAAGCAACAATCACGCACACAATGAAACGTCCCATGCTACCCTGCTAAGGCTTGAAAGCACCTTCGAGCGCGCAACAAAAACAACAACAACAGCAACAACAACAAGAACAGCAACAACAACAACAGCAACAATAACAACAACAGCAACAACAACAACAGCAACAACAACAACAACTAGAACATCACCAACAACAAACTTATTGCCAATGAAAACAGTAACAACAACAATAATAACAACTACAATAACAACAACGATAGCAACAACAATAACAACAAAGATAGCAAAAACAATAACAAAAACGATAACAACAACAATAACAATAACGATAACAACAAAAAGATTAGCACCCAAAACAAAAGCAACAACAACATCTACTCAAGTTCTCAGCAAACATTTTGACAAAAAATTCAAAAGATCTGCTGATAATGCCTATCTCAAAAACAACCACAACAACTACAACATGAACAAAAACAACGTCAACAACAAAAATGACGTCAAACTGACTGTGGTGGCGTTAGGTTTGGTAGTTAGTCTTACCTGCCCCTTCCCCTCTTCTCCCCCCGAGGTTCTCATCACTTGGTACCACGCCGGAAAAGCTCTGTCTGAGCGTGAAGACGTGCTATTTTACAATGATGTCACAGGCGATGACGTCACACGCGGTGACGTGACCGGAAGTACGTACGATGACGTAATAATAGAAAACAAATACGACGGAAATAGATTTAATGACGTTGATGCAAGTGATTACGCTGACGTCATCAAACGGGAATATAAAGAGCTGGGATTGGTTGACACACCACGTGCTATTGCACTCGAATAT
>OX387252.1:5057272-5062272 GCA_947562095.1 Branchellion lobata | reverse complement strand
TCCGTTTCCAACTGATGGTGAAAGGTGGGTGGGTGGGTGGTTAGACGGTGGATGTACTGTGGATGAATGGTGGATAGACGGTGGATGTACTGTGGATGAATGGTGGGTGGATGGTGGATAGATGGCGGATGGATAGTGCATGAATGATGGATGGATGGTGGTTGGATGGTGGGCGAGTGGTGGAAGAATAGGTGGTGGATAGATGGATAGTAGATAGATGGTAGTAGATGGGTGGATAGATGGTGGAATGATGATGCATGGATAGTGGATTGATGGTGCTTGATGGCTGGCTAAATGATGGACGGATGGTGGATGCATGGTGGATGAATGGTGGACGGATGGGGGATGCATGGTGGATGAATGGTGGACGGATGGTGGATGCATGGTGGATGAATGGTGGACGGATGGTGGATGCATGGTGGATGAATGGTGGACGGATGGGGGATAAATAGTAGATGGATGGTTGATAAATATTGGATGGATGGTAGTTAAATGGTGGATGGATGATTGATGGATAGTGGATGAATGGTGGATGGATGAGAAAGGAAAAGGGGATGATTGAGTAGATATATCATTAAATGGTTGATGGATGGGTAGAAGAATTTTTAGATGGATGAATTGACGGATGGATGGATGGATAGATGGATGGATGGATGGAGGACTTGATGGATGGATGGATAGATGGATGGATGGATGGATGACTTGATGGATGGATGGATAGATGGATGGATGGATGGATCACTTGATGGATGGATGGATATATGGATGGATGGATGGATGAAAAGATTGTTGGATGGATGGATGAGCAAATAGTTGTACAAACGACCAATAGTATCAATTTAACACTAAAAACCTTCCCAAAAGTTTTAGAAAAATTATGTTTTTAAAAATACAAAATAATGTGCTAGAAACAAAACGTACAAATGAGAAATGCCGAAAAAACGAATTAAAATAAAAAAAAAATGCATAGGAAAAAAGTTAAATATTTGGCTACGAATAGATAAAAGCTGGATGAACGGTCGTGTAGGTAGATGGATGGGTAGATAGATGATGGAGGGATGAAGGATGGATGGTGGATAAATGGTGAATGGATAGTGGATGAATAGATGGTGGTGGATGAAAAAATAGATGATGGATGGATCGTGGATGGATGGTGAAAAGATGGTGGATAGATAGTAGATGGATGGTGGATGAATATTGGATGGATAATGGATAGATATTGGATGGATGGTGGATGGAGGGTGGATGGAGGGTGAATGGAGGGTGGATGGAGGGTGGATTGAGGGTGGATGGAGGATAGATGGATGGTGGATGAAGGGTGGATGGAGGGTGGATGGAGGGTGGATAAGGGTGGATGGAGGGTGGATGGAGGGTGGATGGAGGGTGGATGGAGGGTGGATGGAGGGTGGATGGAGGGTGGATGGAGGGTGGATAAGGGTGGATAGAGGGTGGATGGAGGGTGGATGGAGGGTGGATGAAGGGTGATGGAGGGTGGATGGAGGGTGGATGGAGGGTGGATGGAAGGTGGATGGAAGGTGGATGGAGGGTGGATGGAGGGTGGATGGAGGGTAGATGGAGGGTGGATAGAAGGTGGATGGAAAGTGGATGGATGGTGGATGGATGGTGGATGGAGGGTGGAAGGAGGGTGGAAGGAGGGTGGAAGGAGGGTGGATGGAGGGTGGATGGAAGGTGGATGGAGGGTGGGTGGATGGTGGATGGATGATGGATGGAGGGTGGAAGGAGGGTGGATGGAGGGTGGAAGGAGGGTGGATGGATGGTGGATGGATGGTGGATGGAGGGTGGATGGAGGGTGGATGGAGGGTGGATGGAGGGTGGATGGAGGGTGGATGGAGGGTGGATGAAGGGTGGATGGAGGGTGGATGGAAGGTGGATGGAGGGTGGATGGAGGGTGGATGGAGGGTGGATGGAGGGTGGATGGAGGGTGGAAGGAGGGTGGATGGAGGGTGGATGGAGGGTGGAAGGAGGGTGGATGGATGGTGGATGGATGGTCGATGGAGGGTGGATGGAGGGTGGATGGAGGGTGGATGGAGGGTGGATGGAGGGTGGATGGAGGGTGGATGGAGGGTGGATGGAGGGTGGATGGAGGGTGGATGGAGGGTGGATGGAGGGTGGATGGAGGGTGGATGGAGGGTGGATGGAGGGTGGATGGAGGGTGGATGGAGGGTGGATGGAGGATAGATGGATGGTGGATGGAAGGAGGATGGAGGGTGGATGGAGGGTGGATAAGGGTGGATGGAGGGTGGATGGAGGGTGGATGGAGGGTGGATGGAGGGTGGATGGAGGGTGGATGGAGGGTGGATGGAGGGTGGATAGAAGGTGGATGGAAGGTGGATGGATGGTGGATGGATGGTGGATGGAGGGTGGAAGGAGGGTGGAAGGAGGGTGGAAAGAGGGTGGATGGAGGGTGGATGGAAGGTGGATGGAGGGTGGATGGATGGTGGATGGATGGTGGATGGAGGATGGAAGGAGGGTGGATGGAGGGTGGAAGGAGGGTAGATGGATGGTGGATGGATGGTGGATGGAGGGTGGATGAAGGGTGGATGGAGGGTGGATGGAGGGTGGATGAAGGGTGGATGGAGGGTGGATGGAAGGTGGATGGAAGGTGGATGGAGGGTGGATGGAGGGTGGATGGAGGGTGGATGGAGGGTGGATGGAGGGTGGATGGAGGGTGGAAGGAGGGTGGATGGATGGTGGATGGATGGTGGATGGAGGGTTGATGGAGGGTGGATGGAGGGTGGATGGAGGGTGGATGGAGGGTGGATGAAGGGTGGATGGAGGGTGGATGGAAGGTGGATGGAGGGTGGATGGAGGGTGGATGGAGGGTGGATGGAGGGTGGATGGAAGGTGGATGGAGGGTGGATGGATGGTGGAGAGTGGTTTGAATAAACTTTCTTTTAAAGCACTAAGGCATAAAAATTATGAATGTGTAAGCGGATGGGTGGATGGAGAGAGGGGATGGATAAGAAAGGATAAATGGGTGGATGGATGGGTGAGTGGTTGAACAGGTGGATTGGTGAGCAAACGGTCTGTTTTATGCATGGATGGAGGAAGAAGGAAGAGGTGATGATTGAGTAGATGGATCATTAGATGGTTGATGGATGGGTAGAAAAATTTTTAGTTGGATGAATTGACGGATGGATGGATGGATGGATCGTTGAATGGATGGAAGGATGGATGGGTGGATGGATTGTTAGATGGATGGAAGGATGGATGGATGGATTGTCAGATAGATGGATGAATGGGAGGGTTTTTAGATGGATGGATGGATGGATGAGTAAGTAGTTGTATGAAACGACCAATAGTATAAATTTAAAAGTGGGAAAAGTTAATAAAATTAATAAAAAAGAAAACAAAAAAAACTACAAACTGATGTGATGAAAACAAAACGTACAAGTGAGAAATGCCGAAAAAACGAATTAAAACGAATAAAAAATGCATAGAAAAAAATTAAAGATTTGGCTACGAGTAGATAAAAGCTGGATGAACGGTCGTGCAGATGGATGGATGGGTGGTTGGGAGGCTTAACAAGTGGATAGATGGAAAAATGATTCGGTGATTAAATGAACGGATGGATGAATGAATGGATGGATTGATGGTTCAATGATCGAATGAATGAATGGATGGATAGACGGATGGAAGAATAGATGGATGGAAGAATAGATGGCTGAATGGAAGGATGGATAGATGAATGGATGGATGGATGGATGGATGGATGGATGGATGAATGGATGAAAAAATAGATGGATAGATGAATGGATAGATGGATGACTAGATGGATAACTAAAAGATAGATGGCTGGATGGATGTATGGATGAGTAAGTGGATAGATGGATGATGAGATAGATAAAAAGCTTGATGGATGGATGGATTGATGGATGGATGGATAGATGGATGGATAGATGAATAAATGGATGGATAGAGAGATGGATGAATGAATGAATAGATGGGTGGATAGGGAGATGGATGGATGGATAGATGGACGGATAGATGAATTGATAGATAGATGGATGGATGAATGGATGGATGGATGGATGGATGGAGGAATGTAAAAAATTAACCAAAAAAGCAACAGTTATGGAAGTTTTTTTCGGCATTTTAAATGACTCCTATTCTTAGCCTTTTCAAATGTTTCTCGAGATTTTCAAGTATTTTTTTTGTATTTTTCAATGTTTTTTAAAAGTTTTTCGGTGCAACAAAATTTTGTATATTTCTGAGTTTTTTTGCCAATGAAATCTTTTCAAAATTTAACTTTTATTTATTATAAACATTAATTTTTCATTATTCGGAAAAACAATTTTTCATCTTTCAAAAAATACAAATCTGTTTTTTGGAAAACTGATATTGTTTGTTTAAAAAAAACTAATATTTTTTTCATTAGATTCATAACAATTTTCTATTTCCGAAAATTTTCTATTTCCTCATTGGAAGACTAACATTTTAGTCTACCGCGGAACAATTAGTTTTTAAAAAGACTTTTTCATTTTTATTTCTTTGAAAAGTTAAAACAAAACAAAAGAAAAAAAAATCAAAAAATTGGCAACAGGTGTGGAGTTGTCCTTCTCTATTTTTTTTTTACAATTTTCAAGTGTTTGAAAAAAGCATTTTGGTTCAATTTTTTTTTTACATTTTCTTCGGAATTGGAACTTCATTAAAGGACCTGAAATAGATTTCAAAAGACCTTTTTGACAATAGAAAAATTTTTAATTTTCCAAGTGAAATCATTGACTAACTCATTAATATTTTTCAATTTGTATTTTTATCCAAAAAAAAAGAAAAAAAAAGATTACTCAGGTGTGAAAAAATGGCAAAAGATACGAAGTTCTCCGATCTATTTTGAGAATTAAAAATGGAAATATTTCGATCTATTAATAAATTCTTCAGACTTCGAAGTTAACAATGCGTACTGAAAATCCTTTTCGATTCCTCTGGAAGGCACTGAAGTTGAAGTAGGCAGCAGTTTGAAGAATGATGGAAGCAGT
>OX387252.1:5052272-5054772 GCA_947562095.1 Branchellion lobata | reverse complement strand
TTAATGGATGCTTTGATGAACGACACGTCACACAACCAGCAAATTCTTGGTTTTTTTAATAGTCTTTTTTTCAAGATTTGTATTTTTTTCGAGATTCTGCCAAGGTTTCTAAGAGAGTATGTTTTTAATTTTTTTAAATGTTTTTTTAAAGTAAACAAAAAGATGTGAAGAAGAATTTCTTGAAAAACATCAACGAAGACAGCTTGAGATGGGAATTTTCTAACTGAAAAACTTTTGAAAAATGAAGAAACTGAAATCCGAATACATCTAATTTGATTAATTCGAAACATTTTGAAAAAAACGTTTTACAAAGCACTGTAATAAAAACTAGAAAATAATATTTGAAACTCATACTTTTTATCCTCAAAAATTTTTCAAAAAGAGTTTTGTTTCGTAGAATATCATTGCTAATTTTTCTACTTTAAAATTTTTCAATTCAAAACTTATTATTTTTCAAAAAAAAAAATTATTTTGCAAGTTAATAGAGGAAGAACTAAGACGATTAATAAGACCTGGTGAGTTTTGCTCTGTGAACAAGTGAAGTATGAAGACACATGGATGGAATTTCGGAAAAAAAAAGAAAAAAAAGTGATTTTTATGAAGTATTTCGAAGAAAAATAATAAGATACAGAGAAACTTGGAAAAAACTAAAAATTACTGTATATATTTTTTAAACTTAACTTTTCAAAAATTTCATATCCAAAATAAATAAAAAAAACTCAGGTATGAACAAATTGAGCGAAATGTGCTAAAGTTTTTATTTAACAAAACTAAAATTTGAAGTTAAAAAAATAAATAGAAAAACGATTGGAGAGAAAAAAGTCTCTAAGGTTTTGGAGCCTTTTGCAAAAGATTTTTTTTCTCTAAAAATTGCGCTTTTTTTTGTTTAAAAAATTAAAAAAAACAAGTTTTCCAGAAGTTTTGAAACCTTTTGAAAGTGTTTTTTTATTTTTTAGTTTTTTCTTCACAAGTTTGTTCGTTAGTTGCGCCCTTTTGTTATCTTTTTTAATTTTTTATTTTTTCGCATTTTTGTTTTGTTTTAGTCAGTAGTGTTCCCGCTGGACAAAAGAGACAACAGAGTGTGTACCAAAGAAGATTCAACCACTGTCTTTTCAGTGTAACTCCAGTGTAACTCCACTGTAACTCCACTGTAACTTCAGTGTAACTTCAGTGTAACTTCAGTGTAACTCCAGTGTAACTCCAGTGTGAATCCACTGTAACTCCAGTGTAAATCCACTGTAACTCCAGTGTAAATCCACTGTAACTCCAGTGTAAATCTACTGTAACTCCAGTGTAATTCCACTGTAACTCCAGTGTAAATCCACTGTAACTCCAGTGTAAATCCACTGTAACTCCAGTGTAAATCTACTGTAACTCCAATGTAAATCCACTGTAATTCCAGTGTAAATCCACTGTAACTCCAGTGTAAATCCACTGTAACTCCAATGTAATTCCACTACAGCTTCAATTGGACTGTTGGTTGTGAATGCAATTCAATGAAGAGAATTGTTTCGGACGTCTACTTTCAAATTTGTTCATTCTTTCGTTCATTTATTCATTCATTCATTCGTTCATTCATTTGTTCATTCATTCGTTCATTCACTCATTCATTCATTCGTTCATTCATTCGTTCATTCATTCGTTCATTCATTCGTTCATTCATTCGTTCATTCATTCGTTCATTCATTCGTTCATTCATTCGTTCATTCATTCGTTCATTCATTCGTTCATTCATTCGTTCATTCATTCGTTCATTCATTCGTTCATTCATTCGTTCATTCATTCGTTCATTCATTCGTTCATTCATTCGTTCATTCATTCGTTCAGTCATTCATTCATTCATTTGTTCATTCATTCGTTCATTCATTTGTTTATTCATTCGTTCATTCATTCGTTCATTCATTCGTTCATTCATTCATTTGTTTATTCAATCATTCGTTGGTTCGTTCTTTCACTCATTCACTCGTGCAATCAATTGACTTTCATCCATTAATTAATTAATTAATTAATTAATTAATTAATTAATTCATTCATTAATTTATTCATTCATTCATTCATTCATTCATTCATTCATTCATTCATTCATTCATTCATTCATTCATTCATTCATTCATTCATTAATTCATTCATTCATTCATTCATTCATTCATTCATTCATTCATTCATTCATTCATTCATTCATTCATTCATTCATTCATTCATTCATTCATTCATTCATTCATTCATTCATTCATTCATTCATTCATTCATTCATTCATTCATTCATTCATTCATTCATTCATTCATTCATTCATTCATTCATTCATTCATTCATTCATTCATTCATTCATTCATTCATTCATTCATTCATTCATTCATTCATTCATTCATTCATTCATTCATTCATTCATTCATTCATTCATTCATTCATTCATTCATTCATTCATTCATTCATTCATTCATTCATTCATTCATTCATTCATTCATTCATTCATTCATTCATTCATTCATTCATTCATTC
>OX387252.1:5007272-5034772 GCA_947562095.1 Branchellion lobata | reverse complement strand
GAGATTTTATTGCACCATAAAGAGGTGGGTAAACACACAAGGTTTGTGGGTGTGTGTACGTGAGCAGAAGATGTTTGTGGGTGTGATTTAGTATATGTATGTGCACGTGTATCCATTTTTGTACACGTATTATGACTCTATGTGTAATTGTGTCTTTTTTATGCGTGTTTTTTGTGTAAATATGCGTGGGTTGAATATTTATTTCTCTATGTGTAAATAACTTTTTCTTTTTTTTTCTATGACTTTTTCTTTTTTTTTCTATAACTTTTTTTTTTTTTTTTTTTGACACGCTTGGACGCGCAATTCTGCTTTCCAGAAAATTCCATCTTATCTCACGAGTCTTCACATCTGTGTGAGTGTGACAGTGCGTGCATAATGTGTGTATTTTCAGTTGTGGATGTGTGAAATGACGTCATTGGGGATGTGTAGTTGTGGCTTTGCGAAATGTTGAATGTGTCGAATGATGCAGTTGTGAGTGTGTAAGTGTGGAATGGTGTGGTTGTGAAAGTGTTATGTGTGGAAGAATTTGTATGTGAGTGTGTTTGTGTGGAACGATTTAGCTTCGAAAGTTTTATGTGTGAATGACGTGTTTGTGGACGTGTGAATGATGTGTTTGTGGACGTGTGAATGATGTGTTTGTGGACGTGTGAATGATGTGTTTGTGGACGTGTGAAAGGATGTGCTTGTGGACGTGTGGAATGATGTGTTTGTGGACGTGTGAATGATGTGTTTGTGGACGTGTGAATGATGTGCTTGTGGACGTGTGAATGATGTGTTTGTGGACGTGTGAATGATGTGTTTGTGGACGTGTGAAAGGATGTGCTTGTGGACGTGTGAATGATGTGTTTGTGGACGTGTGAAAGGATGTGCTTGTGGACGTGTGAATGATGTGTTTGTGGACGTGTGAATGATGTGTTTGTGGACGTGTGAATGATGTGCTTGTGGACGTGTGAAAGGATGTGCTTGTGGACGTGTGAATGATGTGTTTGTGGACGTGTGAAAGGATGTGTTTGTGGATGTGTGAATGACGTGTTTGTGGACGTGTGAATGACGTGTTTGTGGACGTGTGAATGATGTGTTTGGGGACGTGTGAAAGGATGTGTTTTTGGACGTGTGAATGACGTGTTTGTGGACGTGTGAAAGGATGTGTTTGTGGACGTGTGGAATAATGTGCTTGTGGACGTGTGAATGATGTGCTTGTGGACGTGTGAATGATGTGTTTGTGGACGTGTGAATGATGTGTTTGTGGACGTGTGAATGATGTGCTTGTGGACGTGTGAATGATGTGTTTGTGGACGTGTGAATGATGTGCTTGTGGACGTGTAAATGATGTGCTTGTGGACGTGTGAATGACGTGTTTATGGACGTGTGAATGATGTGTTTGTGGACGTGTGAATGACGTGTTTATGGACGTGTGAATGATGTGTTTGTGGACGTGTGAAGGATGTGTTTGTGGACGTGTGAATGATGTGCTTGTGGACGTGTGAATGATGTGTTTGTGGACGTGTGGAATAATGTGCTTGTGGACGTGTGAAAGGACGTGTTTGTGGACGTGTGAAAGGACGTGTTTGTGGACGTGTGAATGATGTGTTTGTGGACGTGTGAATGATGTGTTTGTGGACGTGTGAATGATGTGCTTGTGGACGTGTGAATGATGTGTTTGTGGACGTGTGGAATAATGTGCTTGTGGACGTGTGAAAGGACGTGTTTGTGGACGTGTGAAAGGACGTGTTTGTGGACGTGTGAATGATGTGTTTGTGGACGTGTGAATGATGTGCTTGTGGACGTGTGAATGATGTGTTTGTGGACGTGTGAATGATGTGCTTGTGGACGTGTGAATGATGTGCTTGTGGACGTGTGAAAGGATGTGTTTGTGGACGTGTGAATGATGTGTTTGTGGACGTGTGAATGATGTGCTTGTGGACGTGTGAATGCTGTGTTTGTGGACGTGTGAATGATGTGCTTGTGGACGTGTGAATGCTGTGTTTGTGGACGTGTGAAATGATGTTCTTGTGAACGTGTGAAAAGATGTGTTTGAGGACGTGTGGAGGGATGTGTTTGTGGACGTGTGAATGGCGGGAAATGTGGAGGGCGTCTTGGCGACTGAGGATTGTGAGTCCGATCGATCAGCATTGATTCCCCTCTTATTGCTGTCTCATGCATCTCCTCTCTCCTCCTGCTTACTCTCTCTTTCCAAACTCAACTCTTTTTTTTAGTGCAATCAACTCTTTTTAGTTTTTTCCACCTTTTCTTTTTTTTTTCTTTTTCTCCAAAAATCTCAGCTATTATTTTTTTCATTCATTCCCGATTTTTTTCTTTTTCCAACGATATCATTTTCCTTTTATTCACAAAAATTTATTTTTATTTTTTCATCCATGTTTTTTTCATTTTTTCATTCGAAAAATTTTTTTTCAATCAAAATAAAAAAAAGCTACTTCTCACTTTTCTTTTAAATAATTTTTTCCATTTAAAAAAAAATAAAAATTATTTTTTTTGTGAATTAAAAATGAAATTTTTCCATAGATTTTTTTGGTTGATGGAGAAGATTTCATTTTGAAATAAAAATTCGAAAAGTTAATGAGTTATTTAGACAGTTTTGGCTTCAAAGTGTTTCAAAACTCATAAAAACTGTTTTTTTTTTTCAAATTTTTGGAATCTCAAACTTTTGGAAAAAAAATCTTTATTATAAGATTGCTGTGGGTGCTTTAAAAAGGATGGTAGAAGTTTAAATTTCATAAAAATAGCTTTAAAATAAAAAATAACAAAAATATTTTTCAACCTTACATTCATTGAATTGAACTTAATTCAAAATTTGAAAAAAAAAAATTATTGTAGCTTTCAACTAAAAATCTGTTTGGTAAAAAAATTTTTTTTGAAAAAAAACTAGCAAAACTTTTCAAGTACTTCAACGAGTTTTTGTAAATTGATCAGAGTTTTTATTTTATGAGTTTTTTTTCTTTTGTTTTTATCCCTGATAGGGTTTTTTTCTGATTTTGTTCTCACAAATTAATTTATGTTTTTTCGCAAAGTAAAAAACTTCTGTTTTGTACCCCATCGTGATTTTGAAATTAATTTTTAAATTAAAATTTTTTAAAGCGTTTTTCAGTTTTTCATTTTCAAAAATAATCTTGGAATTCTCAGTCAAACAAAATTCCAAACTAAGTGTTTTTTTCTCTTTTTGAATTATTTTTTTCTTTTTGTAAATTATTTTTATTTTTTCATGATTAATTTTTTTTCTTTTTGTGAATCAAATTTCAATTTTTGTGAACATCATAACCTTTTTGAGACTTCAAATGATAATATCTGACATATAAAAAAAAAGAAAATTAAAAAGTAAAGGAAAACTTTTATTAAGCATAAAAAACTAATGAAAAAAAAACCAACTCATAACGGTTTAAAAATAATTAAATCATAAAAACTGGCTACATGAAAAAAACTTATAAAATAACAAAATTCAGAGTGAAACAAAATTATTAAAAAAAATTAAAAAAAACTTATTGAAAAATTTAGATAATGGAAACACTAATTGGAAAAAAATGATTGAGAAAGCAAAAAAATTAAAAAAATGAAAACAAATAAAATAAGTGAATTAAATGAAAAATATGAAATCAAAACTTCCAGTTGGAATGCCTTCCTTCTACCACGGGTGTCGTTCATCATTTATTTTTCTTTCGTCAAAGCGTCATGCATTTAAGCCTACTCACAAGTTTTTTCGAGTTTTTCTCGTTTTTTTTGATAGTTTTCTCACCTTTAGGTTGAAAAAACTAATTGGTTTTTTATCACAAGCACTCCAGATGTTATCATTTTTTATCAAAGCTTTTATTTTTTTATATGGATTCGGGTTTGTCTTCATCGATGTTATTTTTCTTTTAAAAACTTTTTTCAGAAATTTCTTCAAAAATAATTTTTACTGTTTTTTACGACTTCTCATATCAACCGTTTTATTATTCCCATGAAAATTAAAAACAAAAAAATCGAAGTCTAAAAAATTAAAAACAAAAAAACCGAAGTCTAAAAAATTAAAAACAAAAAAATCGAAGTCTAGATTAAAAAACAAAAAGAAATTTTAAACTCAAAAAATCAAAATTAAGAAATAAATATTTTTTGAGAAGGAGAAGAAGTTTCAGGAATGACGGTGAGAACGAAGAAGAGAACATAAAATAATTATCGGAGCAGCCATTAAATTTAGTTTTATTTTCAAAATAAGTTTTCAACAACAAAAATTTACAGTGACAAAGGACATACTACTTGGTTCAATAAAAAAAATAAAAATAAATAAAAAATAAATAAAATAATAATGAAAAAAATAATGAATAATAAGGAATTGGAAAAATAACCATTAATATAAATAATAAATTTGAGAAATAAAAATAAAAATAAAAATAAAAATTATAATAAATAATGATAATAATAACAATAATGATAATAATGAAAATAATGATAATAATGAAAATAATGATAATAATAAAAATAATGATAATAATAAAAATAATGATATTAATAAAAATAATTATATTAATAAAAAAAAAATAATAATAAAAATTATAATATTAAAAGAAAAATTATAATACATAATTTTAATGAATAAAATAATTAATAATAAATAAATAAAAAGATAAATTTGAAAAATAATAATAAAAATAAAAATAAAAATTATAATAATAAAAATAATGAAAATAATAAAAATAATGATAATGATAAAATTAATGATAATAATAAAAATACTGATATTAATAAAAATAATGATTCTAATAAAAATTATAATAATAATATAAAATTATAATAATAATATAAAAATTATAATAATAATATTAATAAATGAAATAATTAATTATAAATAAATAAAAAGATAAATATTAATAATAAAAAAATAAAATGACTAAAAGAGAAGGCAATGTTCCTAATGTATGCAACAACAATACAAGTAGTGATGGGGAGGTTAAAAAAATGCTAATGAATGACTGGAATGAAGTGACGACATCAAAAAAATCTCTTGTTTACCAAAACAAAAACAACAACAAAGAGCTACAAAAAAACAACAATGAAGCAACAAAAACAACACAGGCGTGAACAACAGCCAACAGTTTTGTTTTTATTTTTTTCCTTCTTCTTTAAATTTTTTTTTTCTTTTTTTTACTTTTCTTTTTTTTAATTTTTATATTTTTATATTTTTATTTTTTTAATTTTTTTCTTTTTTTTAGAAACATTTTACAACTCATTTTAGGAGATTGTAGTGCACAGGAAAAAATGTTGACGCCACAAAGAAAAAGCAAAGTTGACGACTTGCTTTTTCAATAGTGACACGACACAACCCTTTTACATGTCATGACATTCATCAAATACTCAATTTGACGTCAATAAAATTGGGCAAGATAATCTCAAGGCAAAATATGTTTTATTTATTTTTCTTTTCGTTGTTTTTTTTGTAGTTTTTTTTTGAATTTTTGAAAAGATTTTTTGTTTTTTGTTTTTTTATTCGTTGTTTATCAAAACATATTCTAGTCTCAAACCTCATCTTTGATTTTCCGAAAAACTAAAAAAAAAAATTGCCATTCAAAATAAGACATGAACATTGATTTTTTAAATTTTTATTTTGATTTTACCGAAAAAATTAAATTTTGTCAAAAAAATTCAATGCCGTGAAAATGAAATTTTGATTATTCAAATGTGTACATTTACATTCTGCAACGTTTTGTTTTTTTGTTTTTAAATTTTATTTATGTTTTTGCCAATTGGTTGTATTTTGTAATGAAGTTAGTTAAAAGAAAGTGACTAACATTGAGAGATCTTCGCGCAAAAAAATTTTTTAAGTCACGTTATGGAAAAATATTCATAAAAGTGTGTCCAATATATTCGGCCTGACTACGCTGACCTCTTCACAAGAAGCTTTGAAAGCTATGAGTTTTTTAAGGGTTTGATCATAGTGAAAATGATAAATGAAAAAGATAGAGGTGGATAAGGAATAGGGGAAGATGGGATGAAAAAGGATGGGATGGGATGAAGAAGAGAGATGGGATGAAGAAGGGAGATGGGATGAAGAAGGGAGATGGGATGAAGGAGGATGAGTTGGGTTGGAAAAGGATGAGGTGGGATAAGAGAGGGTGAAGTTATATAACAAAGATGATTGGGTGGGAAAAGGGTGAAAAAAAAAAAGAAGATTGAGTAGGAATGATACGAGATGAGTTGATGGAATGAAGAAGAATGGAGTGGATGAACTAAGTTGGATGAAATGAGATGAATAGATGAATAGATGGATGGATGAATGAAAATAAATGGATAAACAGATGGATGGATGAATGAATGAATGAAAGTATGAATGAAAAGATGAATGGGAAGATGAATGGGGGGATGAATGGGAGGATGAATAGAAGGATGAATGGGAGGATGAATGGGAGGATGAATGGGAGGATGAATGGGAGGATGAATGGGAGGATGAATGGGAGGATGAATGGGAGGATGAATGGGAGGATGAATGGGAGGATGAATGGGAGGATGAATGGGAGGATGAATGGGAGGATGAATGGGAGGATGAATGGGAGGATGAATGGGAGGATGAATGGGAGGATGAATGGATGGATGAATACAAGCTATATATGGCACCAAATGGAAGTTTTAATGGAATTTTGCGCAATAAGAAGGCAGGAAAGAAGTATTTTAATAAGCCGTCTCCATAGAACCGAAATATGGTAAATCATGAAAAAAAAACGGGCGATAATAGAGAAAGTAATTTACGACCATACTGATGTTAATGTGCAGGATGTCTTGTTTTGTGTGTGTGTGTGTGTGTGTGTGTGTGTGTGTGTGTGTGTGTGTGTCGGTGTGTGTGTTTGTGTGTGTGTGTGTGTGTGTGTGTGTGTGTGTGTGTGTGTGTGTGTGTGTGTGTGTGTGTGTGTGTGTGTGTGTGTGTGTGTGTGTGTGTGTGTGTGTGTGTGTGTGTGTGTGTGTGTGTGTGTGTGTGTGTGTGTGTGTGTGTGTGTGTGTGTGTGTGTGTGTGTGTGTGTGTAAGTGTGTGTGCGTGTGTGAGTGTGTGTGTGTGTGTGTGTGTTTGTGTGTGTAAATAACTCTAATCCTCATTCCGCTTCCATGCAAGCCTTAAGCTCTTAAAGTTTCAGCAACCTTTAAAAAACCCTCAAATAATCGAACTTTTGAAATTTTGGACTTCACAAACAACATCCGAACATCATTTCTCTACACAACCACTCGCCAAAAATTAAAATAATTGAAACCGGAAAAATAACAAAAATGACATAAAAAACTCATTTAACAGTTTTTTTCATTTTTCCTGTTTTGCCGAGCAGTTTCTGATTCACGATCGATTTTTTGAAAGATGTTGAAAGGTTCAAAATGAAGGTTGAGAGATGAATAGGTTGAAATTCAATGGGAAAAGCCGATCAGAGCATAGAATATTTAATATGATTATTGAGCATTCATCTGACGTCACAAATATTAAATTGATTTATTGAACATTGTAGGTCACATTGATTTCACAACGAAAAATTTGAAGAAAAAAAACTGGAAAAATACAATAACTGTCAAATAAAAATTTTATGAACGAAATATTTTATAGAAAAATTGGATACAGTTTTGCAATTTCAAAAAGGCTTGAAAAAAATAAAAAAACTTTTTTGTTAATTCACTATAAGGAAAAACTGTGAAGCAACTTTTTATTTTTTTATTTCCAATCAGATCTTTGTGATATTTTTGAAATATTCTTATGAAATTGTTGTTTTTTTTTCATAAAATTTTTTTCAAGAAAAACATTTCAACGCTGAATCCGTTTGAATCAAGGAGTGATTAGGGAGCTATCGTGGTGGCTGTCTTGACATTGTTCATGACGATTAGTGAACTTTTTTAGGAACATTCGTGACGCCTTTAAGAAACTTTCCATGACGCCTGTGAAGAGATGACGATCATATGTCAAAGACATGCTTTGTGTCAAAAGGGTGAACGCAGGAACGAGAGGTGGATGGAGGATGGTAGAATGGGTGGATGATGGAGGGGGTAGATGGATGATGGAGGGGGTAGATGGATGATGGAGGGGGTAGGTGGATGATGGAGGGGGTAGGTGGATGATGGAGAGGGTAGGTGGATGATGGAGGGGGTAGGTGGATGATAGAGAGAGTGGGTAGATGGATGATGGAGGGAGTAGATGGATGATGGAGGGGGTAGGTAGATGATGGAGAGAGTGGGTAGATGGTAGATTGGTGGGTGGAAAAAAAAGTGGATAATGAAGTTGAAAGACGGTGGAAAGGGTGGATAATGGAGAGGGTGAATGGTAGAGTGGGTGAATGTGTCAGGGGGTGGATGGTGAAATGGGTGGATGTGTCAGGGGGTGGATGTGTCAGGGGGTGGATGTGTCAGGGGGTAGATGGTGGAAGAAGTGGATGAATAATGGGTGTAGGAAAAATATTTAGTGGTGAATGGTGGAAAAAAAAGATGGTGGAGATGCAAGGAAAAAATGGAAAAGGATTCGGAAAAAATGGTTGAGTAGAAAAACGAGTTGGTGAGGGTTTGAGGTGTTGTAGTGTGCTATGAGGATGAAAGAACTGGTGAAAAATTTAAAAAAAAAATGAAAAAATAATAAAAAAAATAAATGAAAAAAGAAAAAATATATACAAAGGTTGAGAGGGCGAAGTAGGAAGAAAATTTTGGAGATGGGGTGACAAATTAGGATGGAAGTTACAAAAAAACTTGCAAAAAAAAAAGATGGAAAAATGAAAAATGTTGAAGATAGTATCGTAGAAGATAGATTGCAGCAGAAAAAAAAACAAAGTAAGAAGATATTGAAAAAAAATTCTTTAAAAAAAAAAGAAAAAAAAAGATGATACGAGTAATAGGATCCTAGAAAGAACATGATGGATTATTGTTTAATGAAAAATTAAAAAAAAAACTGAAAAAAATGTTCAAATTTTTATTTTAAATTTGAAAAAAATTATTAGAAATCAAAAGAAAAAAATGAATTAAAGATGCATCGAATATTTCGATGAAAAACTCTGCCCGTTTGAAATGTTGATGGAGATAAGGGTATTAATTTTTATGCATCTTGGTAATTTTTTTGAAAAATAAATTTAAAAAAGCTTTTGATCGGCGCCTATTTTGTTAGTTTTTCTAGAATGGTTTTATTGATTTTTATACGCAGTTCTTGTTTGTTTTTTTTTTGCGTTTTTTTTAATTTTTTATGATAAATGTTTTTTTGAGATTTTTCATGTTTGCGGTCGTTTTTCAAATCAATTTTGAGCGATTGTGACGCCACGAATGTCAAAAATGAAACGGAAAATTGATGTTTTACCGGCAATCAGAGGGATAAAATTAAATATGAGTTTTTTTCTTGCCCAATGAGAGTTTAAAGAAGCAAAATAATCTTCTTAATTGAAATCTACGTTGGATTTTCCAATATATAAAGTGATGAAAGTCATCTGTAGTTCGAACCTCAGCTTCAATTTAAAAAATGGAAAAACTTTTGAGTTTTGCGAAAAATAGAAAACCATTTATCAGAATTCAATTAAAAGCGAGCCTAAAACACCATCAGGTCTGCAAAAAACATTTTTTTTCAAAAAAAAAGTTTTTCAAGTTATTAAAAATGCATTTGAAATAATAGAAAAATAAATTCATTTTGATGCTAGTAAGAATTTGAACCAAGATTGCGTTTTTCTAGTTCATTCTTTGTTCTTATTTTTCCCTTCCATACATCGAAATTTTTTATAGCAAAACAATTTTTTCTGAAATTGTAAACTCATCAAAATTTCTAACTTCATTTCAACAAAATTATTACAATTTTAACATTTTTTATTTCAAAAACTTAAAATAATTCCTTCATAAAATAATTTTAAGTTTTTGCGAAATAAAAATTATTCCTGACGTCACTTTTCTTTCAAACATCAACGCTAATGTTTTTCTTTTATTAAACTACAAAAAAGGTTTGGAAAACTAAAAAAAAATTTTTTCAAAGGTTTTCCAAGGTTTTCAGAATTTATTTTCATAAAAACAAATGAGCACCATAGCCGCCGCAAAACATGGAAAACAAAACAACTTTTGATTAAGTGTGTTCGTGTGTTCACCTTTATGTGTTTGTTTGTGTGTTCACGCGTTCATCTTTGTGCGTTTGTATGTTTGTGTTTGTGTGTTTGTATGTTTGTGTTTGTGTGTTTGTATGTTTGTGTTTGTGTGTTTGTATGATTGTGTTTGTATGTTTGTGTTTGTATGTTTGTGTTTGTGTATCAGTGAGTTTGTATGTTTGTGTTTGTATGTTTGTGTTTGTGTATCAGTGAGTTTGTATGTTTTGTTTGTGAATGTGTATTCTTGAAATGTCTGTCCACCCCTTTTTTTTCGATATTTGTTTTATTGGGTGTTTTCTGAACGGTTTTCAAGCTATTTACTTTTAAAAACTTTTTCTATCGTTTGTTTTATGGCTTGTTTCATTTATGTTTGCAGTTTGTGCAAACGAGAGTTTGTGTGAACGTGTTTTTTTGTGGTGTTTTGGTGTTTGGTTCAGACTTGCTAGTGTGTTTTTATTACGTGTGCCCTTGTCTAAAAGGATTTCAGCAATTTACATGACCGTGTGTGTGTGTATGTATGTGTGTGTGTGTGTGTGTGTGTGTGTGTGTGTGTGTGTGTGTGTGTGTGTGTGTGTGTGTGTGTGTGTGTGTGTGTGTGTGTGTGTGTGTGTGTGTGTGTGTGTGTGTGTGTGTGTGTGTGTGTGTGTGTGTGTGTGTGTGTGTGTGTGTGTGTGTGTGTGTGTGTGTGTGTGTGTGTGTGTGTGTGTGTGTGTGTGTGTGTGTGTGTGTGTGTGTGTGTGTGTGTGTGTGTGTGTGTGTGTGTGTGTGTGTGTGTGTGTGTGTGTGTGTGTGTGTGTGTATGTATGTATGTATGTATGTGTGTGTGTGTGTGTGTGTGTGTGTGTGTGTGTGTGTGTGTGTGTGTGTTTTTGTGTGTGTGTGTGTGTGTGTGTGTGTGTGTGTGTGTGTGTGTGTGTGTGTGTGTGTGTGTGTGTGTTTGTGTGTGTGTGTGTGTGTGTGTGTGTGTGTGTGTGTGTGTGTGTGTGTGCGTGCGTGCGTGCGTGAATAGATGGATAAATAGGGGGTTTTTTTTTCAATTGTCTGTGTGTATGTGCACGTGATTGAAGCGGGCGCACGTGAGTGTTTTAATGGCTGCATAAAACCGATTTGGAGTTGCACTAATGAAACAATGAAGTCACTCTCAATTACCTCTTCCCTCCACTGCCCCCTCCTCCCACATTGTCTCCCCTTCTTCTTTCTCCTCTCCCCCCTCTTTTTCAGATTTTTTTTCACTCTTTCTTTCACGTATTTTTTTCTTTTTTTAGTGTTCGATTCTTTCTTCCTCCAATTCTCTTCCAGCTTCTTTGAATCTTTTTTCTTAACCTTCACCTTCCTTCTTTCCATCTTTTTTTCTACATTTCAGTTTTTTCAACCCTTTTGTTCCAGTTTTCAACTTCTTTAAGACCTCTTTCCAACAACAACAACAACATAAACAGTAAAAAAAAACAGTAACAACAAAAAATTAATAACAGTAACAAAAAAACAACAAAACCAACAACAAAATAACAATAAAAACAACAAGACTAACAACAAAATAACAACTGACACAACAAAACCAACAGCAAAATAACAACTGACACAACAAAACCAACAATAGAATAACTCAGCACTACACCAACAACACCATCACCACCCTCCCCAACACCAACAACAACACCATCACCACCTTCCCCAACACCAACAACAACACCATCACCACCCTCTCCAACACCAACAACAACACCATCACCACCTTCCCCAACACCAACAACAACACCATCACCACCCTCTCCAACACCAACAACAACACCATCACCACCCTCCCCAACACCAACAACAACACCATCACCACCCTCCCCAACACCAACAACAACACCATCACCACCCTCCCCAACACCAACAACAACACCATCACCACCCTCCCCAACACCAACAACAACACCATCACCACCCTCCCCAACACCAACAACAACACCATCACCACCCTCCCCAACACCAACAACAACACCATCACCACCTTCCCCAACACCAACAACAACACCATCACCACCCTCTCCAACACCAACAACAACACCATCACCACCCTCCCCAACACCAACAACAACACCATCACCACCCTCCCCAACACCAACAACAACACCATCACCACCCTCCCCAACACCAACAACAACACCATCACCACCCTCCCCAACACCAACAACAACACCATCACCACCCTCCCCAACACCAACAACAACACCATCACCACCCTCTCCAACACCAACAACAACACCATCACCACCCTCCCCAACACCAACAACAACACCATCACCACCCTCCCCAACACCAACAACAACACCATAACCACCATCCCCAACACCAACAACAACACCATAACCACCCTCCCCAACACCAACAACAGCACCATCACCACCCTCCCCAACACCAACAACAACACCATCACCACCTTCCCCAACACCAACAACAACACCATCACCACCCTCCCCAACACCAACAACAACACCATCACCACCCTCTCCAACACCAACAACAACACCATCACCACCCTCCCCAACACCAACAACAACACCATCACCACCCTCCCCAACACCAACAACAACACCATCACCACCCTCCCCAACACCAACAACAACACCATCACCACCCTCCCCAACACCAACAACAACACCATCACCACCCTCCCCAACACCAACAACAACACCATCACCACCCTCCCCAACACCAACAACAACACCATCACCACCCTCTCCAACACCAACAACAACACCATCACCACCCTCCCCAACACCAACAACAACACCATCACCACCCTCCCCAACACCAACAACAACACCATCACCACCCTCCCCAACACCAACAACAACACCATAACCACCATCCCCAACACCAACAACAACACCATCACCACCCTCCCCAACACCAACAACAACACCATTACCACCCTCCCCAACACCAACAACAACACCATCACCACCCTCCCCAACACCAACAACAACACCATAACCACCATCCCCAACACCAACAACAACACCATAACCACCCTCCCCAACACCAACAACAACACCATCACCACCCTCCCCAACACCAACAACAACACCATAACCACCATCCCCAACACCAACAACAACACCATAACCACCCTCCCCAACACCAACAACAACACCATCACCACCTTCCCCAACGACAACAACGAAAACAAACCTCCACTAAGTCTCCACTCATTGTCCTCTCCTCTCGTCTTATACCTCCTTCATTTTACCTTTCTTTAATTTTATTTTTATTGTTATTTCCACTTATTTCAACTTTCGTTTCTATTTTTTTCATTTTTTTAGTTTTTATTTTATTCTTATAATTTTATTATTTTTTTCTTTCTTTAATTTTTGGCTTCTATCTACTTCCTCAAACCTTCCTCTATTGATTGATCTCAATAAGTCGCTTCTCAATCATTTAACGGTTAATAATTTTTTTTTCAACGTTATTCGTTCAGTTTCTTAGTACATTTTTTGAATTTTTCAAAATTCATTTTTTTTAAATTTTTAAGCTTTTTATAATTTCTATAAATTTTTTTTTTTTTTTTAGTTTTTTTTTTTTTTTTTAATTTTTCAAAATTTTTGAACTGTTCCTACAACAAAGCTGATAGTTGCTCATTTTTAGCATTCCTACCTACAAATATTTTTTTCTGTGACATTTATTTTTTTGTTTGTTACTTTCTTGCATATTTTTCAGACTCATGACTTAATTTTGTTAAGTTTTTTTTTCGTTTTTCTATTTATTTTTTTAAGAAACATTTTTACTAATTACTTTATTCAATCATTCATTCATTTATCAGCCCACCAAACACTCAACCATTCATCCACCAACTAACCCTCAGTCTATCTAACCTATTTATCCACAAAATCAACAGTTCATCAACCCATTCAGCCAACCAGTAACCACCAACCACCAACCACCAACCACTAACCACTAACCACCAACCACTAACCACCAACCACCAACCACCAACCACCAACCACTAACCACCAACCACTAACCACCAACCACTAACCACCAACCACCAACCACCAACCACCAGCCACCAACCACTAACCACCAACCACTAACCACCAACCACTAACCACCAACCACCAACCACCAACCACTAACCACTAACCACCAACCACCAACCACCAACCACTAACCACCAACCACTAACCACCAACCACTAACCACCAACCACTAACCAGTAACCACTAACCACCAACCACCAACCACCAACCACCAACCACCAACCACCAACCACCAACCACTAACCAGTAACCACCAACCACTAACCACCAACCACTAACCAGTAACCACTAACCACCAACCACCAACCACCAACCACTAACCACCAACCACTAACCACCAACCACTAACCACCAATCACTAACCACCAACCACTAACAACCAACCACTAACCACCAACCACCAACCACTAACCACCAACCACTAACCACTAACCACTAACCACCAACCACCAACCACTAACCACCAACCACTAACCAGTAACCAACAACCACCAACCACCAACCACCAACCACCAACCACCAACCACTAACCACTAACCACCAACCACTAACCACCAACCACTAACCACTAACCACCAACCAGTAACCACCAACCACCAACCACTAACAACCAACCACTAACCACCAACCACCAACCACTAACCACCAACCACTAACCACTAACCACTAACCACCAACCACCAACCACTAACCACCAACCACTAACCAGTAACCAACAACCACCAACCACTAACCACTAACCACTAACCACCAACCACCAACCACCAACCACCAACCACCAACCACTAACCACTAACCACCAACCACCAACCACCAACCACCAACCACTAACCACCAACCACCAACCACTAACCACCAACCACTAACCACTAACCACTAACCACCAACCACCAACCACCAACCACCAACCACTAACCACCAACCACCAACCACTAACCACCAACCACTAACCACTAACCACTAACCACCAACCACTAACCACCAACCACTAACCACCAACCACCAACCACTAACCACCAACCACCAACCACCAACCACTAACCACCAACCACTAACCACTAACCACCAACCACCAACCACCAACCACTAACCACCAACCACTAAGCCCTCAAACCCCTAATACACCACCCCCTAATTTATTCATTTATCCATTTATTCATTCATCCATTCATTCATTCATCCATTTATTAATTCATCCATTTATTCATTCATCTATTTATCCATTCATCACTTCATCCTCAAAGCCTTCAATCCACAATCCTCCCACCCATTCATCCATCCAGAAATTCCTCAGTTCTTGGTGCGTCCAGAACCTTTCCACCAGCAGCAGCAAGGAGGCAACGTGGTGATGGCTTGCCAGGCCACCACACACCCCTCTGCTCGTGTCAGCTGGAGGAAGGTGGGTGGGTGGGGGGGTTGTTAGGGATGAGGTATCATTGTTAGAAGAAGGAAGTTTGTTGCAAAAGACTTGTTGTTAGTAGGGGGTTAACAACAAGAGAGAATAAGTTTGTTAAAGAGGTTTTTGCTGGGGTTTTTGTTGGGGTTTTTTGTTGGGGTTTTTGTTGGGGTTTTTGTTGGGGTTTTTTGTTGGGGTTTTTTGTTGGGGTTTTTTGTTGGGGTTTTTGTTGGGGTTTTTGTTGGGGTTTTTGTTGGGGTTTTTTGCTGAAAGGGTTTTTTGTTGGAGGGTTTTTCGTTGGATGGGTGTTGAGTTGGTATTGGCAAGTATTAATTATTGAGTGGTTGTTGTTGAGGGGTGTGATGGTTGCCTGGAGGCTGCCTTTGTGAACACTAAGAAAAATTTTCTTATTACTCAAAGCGAAAGTTGAGTGGTCAATCAGTTTGGAAAAAAATAAAGAAAAATAGTAGACTGAATGAGTCAATTGGTGGACGAATGATGGGACACCTTTGAAAAGTATGTAAAATTAAAAAAACAGGTAGTGCGGAACAAACGTTTTGCGGTTGAAAGTAGCAAAATAGTTTGCAAAACAAAATTTTGATAATTCAAGAGAAAAAAAGAAAAAAAAGAAAATTTGAATGTCTTACAGGATGGTAAATTTGAATTTATGGACGGAAAAAATTAAGTGAGATGCATTGTGGCTGGAAGGTTATTTGGAATATATGGAAAGGTGGGTATGAAAAATGGAAATAATATTTTTGAATCAAAATAAAATTTGAAACAAAAAAAATGAGAAAAGAAAAATTGAAACAAAACAGAAAATTTGAAAAAAAAACAAAAATTTTATTTTGGGGTTGTGGAAACACATGTCTGGATGAGTCACTACAACAAAATTCATTGGTTGGATGGATAAGTGAGTGTATGAAAAAATAGATGGATAAATAGATGGATGAATGAATAGATGGATGGATGAATGAATGGATTGATGGATGAATGAATGAAGAAATGGATGAATGAAGGAATGTATAAATGGATGAATGAAAAGATAATGGATGAATAAATGGATAGATGGATGGATGAATGAATGGATTGATGGATGAATGAATGAATAAATGGATGAATGAAGGAATGTATAAATGGATGAATGAAAGGATAATGGATGAATAAATGGATAGATGGATGGATGAATGAATGAATGGATGGACCAATAAATGAATAGATTGATGGATTGATGAATAAATGAAGGATGGATGGATGAATGAGTGAATGAATGGATGGAGGAATGAATAGATGGATGGATTGATGAATGAATTCATAAATTTGCAAAAGAAATGACAAAGATGACATCCGGATTACATATTCGAGATTAAATGAATGAAAAACAGTTTAAGGAAAAAAACCACTTGGACTCGATATTTTTTTGAAAAATAGTTTTTTTGTTTTTTCAAAATGTGTTTTCAATATTTAAAGTTTCACGAAGGTTCTTGGTTTTTGATGCCCCATATCGAGCCATTTAACTCTGCTTAAGACCTCCTAAGCCACTTGAGCTCATGATCCAATCCCAACATTGATTTACCTCTCCGAAATTTAATTTTCCAATTTTTTCATTTAAATTAATTTTTATTTGAGTGATTCGATGTTGTGTTTATTATTTTTTCAAACTCTTTTTTGCAGTTTTGTTTTTTGTTTTTTTTGATGTTATTTTCTCTGGTATTTTTTGATTATTTTGTCTTATATTATTTTTCAAATGTTATTCCGTTTGTCCGTAGTATTTTTTTTTTCGTTAATTTATTACTTTCAACAGCAGCAAAAGCTAACGTTATTTCATTAAGATTAATTTAGCCTTCCATAATTCGCCATTCTCCTTCATATTCAGATTTATATGGCGTAAAAAGTGAATTTAGAATAGTAAAAAAAGAATGCTTTGCGAAAGAAAAACAATAATTAATAAAAACATTTTTGAATAAAAAAATAAAAATAAATAAAATTATTTTTTATTAGAAAAAAGTTTTAGAAAAATTGTTTGAATTAATTATGCATGTTCTAAAGAGATTCAATGAAAATAAAAAAAATAGGCTGAAATAAAAATTAATATGTTAATAGACTTCACATGATAGATATAATAAGTGGAATTGAGAAAAAATTTTTAAAATTAAAAATATTTTTGTTTGAAATAAACTTTCAAAACTTTTTCAATCCACAAATTAGGTTTTTCATGACCAGCAAAAGAAATTAGAAAAAGATTGGCGTTTTTATGAAAAAAAAACTATGAAAAAATGTGCTTGAGTTTTAATTTGAAAAAAAAAGCAAAACGAATGGAAAGAAATTTACATAAAAAAACTTAATTAAAGTTTTTGAAAAAAAACTTATCGAAATTTTCCATGTTTTGTGGAAGAAAAAAATTAAAATGAAGGAGGAGTTGAGTGAGTATTGATTAAAAAAAAACAAAAAAAAAGTTCAAGCTGAAAATTTAATGAATGTATGAGACGGCAGAAGCAATGGCGTGGCAGGGAGGGGATGGGTGGAGAATGACTTGAAGAATTGATGAAATGAAAAATAAATTTTTTTGAAATTAAATTTTTTTAATAGTATTTTTTTAATAAAAATAAAGTTTGTTTTTTTAATAAAAATAAAGTTTGTTTTTTTGAAAAATAAAGTTTTTTTAAAAATAAAGTTTTTTTTTGAAAAATAAAATTTTTATAGCAAGTAATTTTTTGAGACAATAAGGCAAAAAGAAAATAATGGAAAGAACGCAATGGTAGAAGATATGAAAGTATCAAAAAATGATGAGATAATACTGAAAAAAAAAATACAAAAAATAATTAAAAAAACAATATGGAAAAATAACCGAACACGAAATAAAAACTCAAAATAATACCTTGATTAATAGCAAAAGACTTTGTTTTGGAAAACAGTGAAAAATTCCAGTCAAAAGCCTATAAAGAAAAACAGATTTTTTTGAGTGAAAAAACAAAAAAATGGAAAACGATTTGAGATGCACTGCGGGATGGAGAATGTTACAAAGACGCTGGGTTGAGACTGAATTGCCTCAGAAAATGTCTTTGAACAAAAATACTGAAAAATATTTTTGGAAAAATAATTTTGTAACAAAGACGAATAGAATCTTTATTTTGAAAAGACAAAAAAAGTACCCATTATTCTATTTATAAATGTTGTGGGAAATTTTATATTAAAAAAAAGAAAGATAATGAATAATAAAATACAAATAACGAATAAACAAAAAAGAAAGTTTTTTCAATTTGAAAATCAGTGACGTGTGGAGCGAGAGAAAAACGTTATTTATTTGAAAAGTAGTTTTTAAAAGTGGAGGTTAATGAAAACAAAAATGATTTTAAATTCAATTGGAAAGACGTTTGATTTATTGATTCGGAAAAATGAAAAAACAAACTGTAAAAAAATGAATAAAAAAACTGTGAAAAAAGAATGAAAGGTTGTGGAGAAGGAATGAAAGGTTGTGGAGAAGGAATGAAAGGTTGTGGAGAAGGAATGAAAGCTTGTGGAGAAGGAATGAAAGGTTGTGGGGAAGGAATGAAAGCTTGTGGGGAAGGAATGAAAGGTTGTGGAGAAGGAATGAAAGCTTGTGGAGAAGGAATGAAAGGTTGTGGGGAAGGAATGAAAGCTTGTGGAGAATGAATGAAAGGTTGTGGGGAAGGAATGAAAGCTTGTGGAGAATGAATGAAAGGTTGTGGGGAAGGAATGAAAGGTTGTGGGGAAGGAATGAAAGGTTGTGGGGAAGGAATGAAAGGTTGTGGAGAAGGAATGAAAGGTTGTGGAGAAGGAAGGAAAGGTTGTGGAGAAGGAATGAAAGGTTGTGGAGAAGGAATGAAAGGTTGTGGGGAAGGAATGAAAGGTTGTGGGGAAGGAATGAAAGGTTGTGGAGAAGGAATGAAAGGTTGTGGGGAAGGAATGAAAGGTTGTGGGGAAGGAATGAAAGGTTGTGGAGAAGGAATGAAAGGTTGTGGGGAAGGAATGAAAGGTTGTGGAGAAGGAATGAAAGGTTGTGGAGAATGAATGAAAGGTTGTGGGGAAGGAATGAAAGGTTGTGGGGAAGGAATGAAAGGTTGTAGAGAAGGAATGAAAGGTTGTAGAGAAGGAATGAAAGGTTGTGGAGAAGGAATGAAAGGTTGTGGGGAAGGAATGAAAGGTTGTGGAGAAGGAATGAAAGGTTGTAGAGAAGGAATGAAAGGTTGTGGGGAAGGAATGAAAGGTTGTGGAGAAGGAATGAAAGAACATGATGGATAACAGAAAAAAAGAAATTTATAAATGGAAAAAGATTTCAAATTTTCAAGTGTTCAGTTTTTTTCGCATTTATTTATTTAACTAATTATTGAAAAACTCGTCCAATCCAATCGAGTCATCACCACAAGTACTTGCTGGTTCACTTATCACTGAAGTAGAAGCTGTATGCTTTTTCAAACTTTCATGTGTTCGCTTCATTCACAGCTCATTGACCTCTCCAATGTCAAAATTCTCAATTTGTTTGATGTCCTGATTATTAATTGGTTCAATTAATAATTGGTTCAATTATTAATTGGTTCAATTATTAATTGGTTCAATTATTAATTGGTTTGAATTATTAATTGGTTTGAGTTCTAAATTATTATTTAGTTTAAATTTTAAATTGTAAATTGATTCACTTCCCAAACTTTCTTTTCAAGTAATTAGGAGTTATTTTTCTTCCATCACTCATCCATAAGCAAGCTTGGTCCGTTGGAGTATGCCTTCATCGGCCTGTTATTGACGATTTA
The DNA here is from genome assembly GCA_947562095.1 of Branchellion lobata. Taxonomy (NCBI): domain Eukaryota; kingdom Metazoa; phylum Annelida; class Clitellata; order Hirudinida; family Piscicolidae; genus Branchellion; species Branchellion lobata. The sequence continues at coordinate 5,014,527 of OX387252.1, read as the reverse complement.
AAATGTTTGATCATCCACCAATGAAACAGCCTTATGATTGGCTGAAGAGAAGGAAGGAAAATATAAAAAAAGAAAGAAGAATTTTTTTTTTCAATTTTAATGAAGAACAAAAAGAAAAAAAAAGAAAAAAACTGAAAAAAATTTAAAAATTGAAAAAAATGGTAATATATATGGAAAAAAAAGATAAAAACAGAAAAAATTGGAAAAGTTAATGTCAAGCTAATGAATGTACTGTTTTTGTCATAACTCAATACTCAGCGTTTTATTTTTTTTCGGTATTTTATTATAATCTTTTTTGTTGCAATCTTTTTCCTTTTTGGAGCCTTCCAAGTGGAAAGAGTTTTTTTTGAAACAGTACAACGAAGTGTAGTTATGATGAACTGAACAAAAAATATAATCTCGAAGTGGATGGAGTTTTTTTAATCATACTTTGGAAAAATGTTTTTAATGAAAAAAATATTTCTCAATATGAAAAACATTTAAATTGGAAAAAAACTGTTTTGATTTATATATTTTTCAAAATAATTTATGAAGAAAAAATCAAAGTCGGTGTTTTTCATTAGTATGATAAAGTAAAGCCAGGAGTTAATAACTCCGATGAATCCATCACCAAAAACGAAAAAAAATTAAAAACAAAAAAACAAACAAATTTTGTTTTGCATAAAAATAAATTTCATGAAAAATAACCATTCGAAGAAAAAAAATATCGAAAATTATTTTTATTTTTCAAAATCTTAAAAGATCACGCCAGACGTCAAGTCATGAGGGTGTTACTAATGACCACGAGGGTGTCTGTTCTTCATCATTTTTGTGTTTTTGTTTATAGCTTCTTCAACTCACTGTGACAAGGATAATAAACATAGCGATACAATTGGGTTTTTCTTTTGGTAGTTTTTTTTTCCAAATGTTTTTTATTTAGGACGTTTTTTTCACAATTTCTTCACAATTTGAAAACATATATATACAAAAAAACCATAAAATAGTCATCCCTGTTTGAAGTTAATTCTGAATCCAACTGATCATTTTTCAAACAAAATAAAACATAGAAAAGATTTTTTTTCTTAGAAAAAAATGAAATAAATCTTTCATTTTTGTTTTTTATAACTCTGTTCTTTTTCTCCATTTGTTTCCAGATGCTTATCTTTCAATTTATTTGTGGTTTTGCTCGCCTTCTTTTTGTTTTTTCTGGAACTTTTTTTTTTTTTTAATTCTTTTTTTTTTTATAATTTTTCTTTGTTTTCAATTATTTTTCTATTCATCTTTTTTAAATTTTTATTTATAATTTTAAATCGTTCAAAACTCCACAATTAATCAATTCAAACATCCACTTTCTTTTTTTTATAGTTTTTTTTTCACTCATCCATACAAAATTGTTCATTGTTTATTTTGCGTCTGTTTACTTTTTAATTAGTTTTCTTTGTAATTTCTTCGATTCTTTTTCCATTTTTTTCTTCGATTACTTTTCAATTTTTCTTGTTTTTTTCTTCATATTATTAATGTAATATTTTTTGGCATTTCATACACGCCGACTTATCAAAAAATTATATTTATTACTCATTCAAATTATAATAATCTCGTTTAATTAATTAAATATTCTTTCAATTAAGATTCTAAATGAGTTAATTGTTAATTTATATGCAAATATTCATTTATTAAATGATAATCAAAACTTTGAAACTCAATAAATATACAAAAGTAGATACGAATATATATCAACTAACCTTTTCAGAGCTGCTCGCTCCACTTATCCTCTCTTATTGCTTATTTTTTCCTCATAATTCCTTCATACGCCTGTCACTCACCTTCAATCCTTCCCTCCGTCTACTTACCCTTGCTTGTGTGTGTGTGTGTGTGTGTGTGTGTGTGTGTGTGTGTGTGTGTGTGTGTGTGTGTGTGTGTGTGTGTTGTGTGTGTGTGTGTGTGTGTGTGTGTGTGTGTGTGTGTGTGTGTGTGTGTGTGTGTGTGTGTGTGTGTGTGTGTGTGTGTGTGTGTGTGTGTGTGTGTGTGTGTGTGTGTGTGTATGTGTGTCTAGAATTTCGAGTTCAACCATTTTACAATTTATTAAGAGCTTATCACTGTAGATAAAGTTTTCCACGCAAATGAAAGCCCTGGTGACGCTTCAGAAAGTGAATTCAATGAATACCTCGGCAACAAATTATTCTTCACACGTACCAGTGAATTTCAATCTACGCCTATACGAATGCATGCACACATGCACACATACGCACATGCACACATGCACACATATGCACATGCACACATGGACTCATAGGCACATGCACACATGCACACATATGCACATGCACACATGGACTCATAGGCACATGCACACATACGCACATGCACACATGCACACATACGCACATGCACACATGGACTCATAGGCACATGCACACATACGCACATGAACTAATGCACACATACACACATGCACACATGCACACATGCACACACAGACGTAGAAGGAATATTGATTGAAAAGCAATGTTATTAGAGGGGAGGGCAATTGGAGTGGTGTTATTGCGGGTCATGTGAAAGAGGTATTCTACTAGAAAGGAGAAGAGGGGAGAGGATTGGAGGGAAGGGTTCGAAGGAAGGGGTTTGAGAGGAGGAGGTTTGGGGGGGGGGGAGGTTTGGGGGGTTTTGGGGGAGGAGGTTGGGGTGAGATTGGATGGTGGGGCTTGGGGGGAGGAGGTTTGGGGGGAGGAGGTTTGGAGGGAGGAGGTTTGGGGGGAGGAGGTTTGGGAGGAGGAGGTTTGGGGGGAGAAGGTTTGGGGGGAGGAGGTTTGGGGGAAGGAGGTTTGGAGGGAGGAGGTTTGGAGGGAGGAGGTTTGGGGGGAGGAGGGGGAGGTTTGGGGGGAGAAGGTTTGGGGAGAGAAGGGGGAGGTTTGGGGGGAATAGGTTTAGGGGGAGGAGGTTTGGGGGAAGAAGGTTGGGGTGAGATTGGAGGGTGGGGCTTAGGGGAAGGAGGTTGGAGTAGAAGTTTTGAGAGAAGAGTTTGGAGAAAGAGGGTTGGAAAGTAGGAAAATAAATCAAGACACGCTGTAGAATGGGGAAAACGGAGTGAAAGAAAATGATGGGAGGTGTGGAAGAAAAAGATTGGAAGAACAAAAAACAAAAGAAAAAAAAAGAATATTGACAATTATTAAGAGAAAGAAAAAAATAAGAAAGAGTAGCCGATGTAAGAAGATGAAAAGTAATATAGAAAAGAGAACAAGGGTTATGGAAGGATGGGAAAAACGGAACAAGATTTCAAAATCCGAAAAAATTGAGATGGAGAAGAAGCAAATGAATGTGAATGGAAGGAGGAATGAAAGAATGATAAAACCGGATATGAAGAAAAAAAAACGTAAACTTCTGAAAAAAAAAACAAAAAAAAATAGAAAAGACGCTGTGTTTAGAATGGAAAATTGCATTTAATTTGACGTTTATGGGGAGCAACGGAGGATGGAGCCATATTGGGGAGATTTGAAGTCTGAATAAAAATATCAACAAAATTATTGATGTGTATCAAGAGAGGTTAATAGAAAGGTACGGAATAGTTTCAAACAAAATAATTCTTTTTAATTTTAAGAAAAACTGATTTTTTGAGTTTTGTTTTTGGATTTTTTTATTAAAGTGAAAAATACTGGGTTTTAACACGCGAGAAGTTTCAGGTGGAGATGGTGGATGAAAAAGCAAAATGATTTTTAAAATATTTTTTAATTAATAAAAAAATGTTTTTTTTTTACTTTATTGTTTTGAATATAATAAAAACTTATATAAAAAAAATGAAAAAAAAATTGAAAAAAAAAGTCCTGAGCAAAGGGTAACTACTATCAATAAAAATACACTTCTAGTTACAAAACTGTTGAATAAAAAACAAAAATAAAAATAAACACCAGCATAAACAACGATTGAGGTGAGACTAAAAGTAAAGGAAACGAAATTAAATTGAATTAAACGCAATAAAATACTATGAAATTGAATGAAACAATAAAAAAAAATAAACAACAATAAAAAAGAAAAAAAACAAAAAAAAACAATAAGACGAGTCCTGTGCAGGAGGCCGTGTCTGGCCATAAGTTCTTTTTATTTATTTTTATTCTTTTTATTTATTTTTATTCTTTTTATTTATTTTTATTCTTTTTATTTATTTTTATTCTTTTTATTTATTTTTATTCTTTTTATTTATTTTTATTTTTTTTATTTATTTTTATTCTTTTTATTTATTTTTATTGTTTTTATTTATTTTTATTGTTTTTATTTATTTTTATTGTTTTTATTTATTTTTATTCTTTTTATTTATTTTTATTCTTTTTATTTATTTTTATTCTTTTTATTTATTTTTATTCTTTTTATTTTTATTTTCAATTATATTTATATTTATAATTATATTTATTTTTTTTACTTTATTTTTTCATTTATATAAGTTTTTTTTACAAGAGTGTCGTCTTTGGTTTCAGCTCGTTCGAACAAAGTGACGTCATTAAATTTAAACTCTTGCATTATTTTGAGATCTTTGCGAATGTCAATGGACGATAATAGATGTAGAGAATAAAAAGTAAAACAACTAATGGTCCAAAAACAAAAAAAGCAAAGACCGAAAAGAGCAAAGACCAAAAAATCTTTCTTTTTCCGGTGGCAAACAACTGGTCACTCTCACGCACGAAGTCGTTTGAATCCTCATCCATTAACGCATCCTTTTCCTTTTCCTTTTCCTCTTCTTTTTCTTCTTTTTTTTATTTTTCTTTTTAATTTTTTTGTTCTTAATTTTTTTTTTTGCATTTTTTTTCTTTATTTTTTCATTTATTTTTACCCTTTTCCACATTTTTCTTATCATCTGCAAAATCATTTTTTTTCCTTTGTTTTCATATTTCTCATTACCTTCCTTGTTTTTTTTTCATCAAATTATTTTTTTATGCTCCTTCTTCATCGAATTAAACCCCTTCCCATTTTTAATTTTTTTTAGTTTTTACCTTTTTAAAAATTTTCTTTAAGGGTTCAATTAAATTGTATATGTTTCTTTTTCATTTCGTTCCACATTTTCCTATCTCATCCTATCAAATCCCGTCTAATCTAATCCTCTCCTATCTCATCCTATCCAATCCCGTCTGATCTTATCTTCTCCTATCTCATCCTATCCAATCCCGTCTGAACTAATCTTTTGAAATCTCATTATTTTTTCAATTTTTCATAGCTTATTCAATCTATTTTTACATAGTTTATTTTTGTTTCATTTTATCTCATCTAAACTAACCCTAAAATACCCGACCTTACAAAATGCATCCTACCTCAGTTCATCCAATCATATAATCTCGTCTTATCTCATCCAATCTTCTTCTTTTGACTTCTCAAAGTGGCAGATGTAAATTTTCCAAATTTTTGGCTCGAAGTCACGTGAAGATTTGTTTCGCGCTTTTATATTGGCGGGAAACGCAAGAAGAATGCCACGTGTTGGTGACATTCATAAATCATGGCTGTTGAAAGTTCTTTGTGGTGTGTGTCGTGTGCTGGGGGTTGGAAGCTGTTGTGGTTGGTGTTGTAGTGTTGTTGGAGAGTTGTGGAGTGTTGTTGGAAAAATGTTGTGGTGGTGTGGAAAGGTTTTTGAGATGGATGTTGTTGGAGGATTTTTGTGGTAGTTGTTTTAGAAGCTGTTTTGATAGTGTTGGGAAGGTTGTTTCAAAGGTTGTTGTGGTAGTGTCGGGAGGGAGGGTTGTTCTAGTGTTGTGGGTAAATTGTAAAGTTTTAGCTGTGGAAATATCTAATGTGTGTGTGTGTGTGTGTGTGTGTGTGTGTGTGTGTGTGTGTGTGTGTGTGTGTGTGTGTATGTGTGTGTGTGTGTGTGTGTGTGTGTGTGTGTGTGTGTGTGTGTGTGTGTGTGTGTGTGGGTTTGTGTGTGTGTGGGTTTGTGTGTGTGTGTGTATGTGTGTGTGTGTGTGTGTGTGTGTGTGTGTGTGTGTGTGTGTGTGTGTGTGTGTGTGTGTGTGTGTGTGTGTGTGTGTGTGTGTGTGTGTGTGTGTGTGTGGGTTTGTGTGTGTGTGTGTGTGTGTGTGTGTGTGTGTGTGTGTGTGTGTGTGTGTGTGTATGTGTGTGTGTATTTGAGAAAGCTTTCAGTTGTTGTGGGTGTTAGGTGGAATAGAGTCGATGGGTGGGAGCTGGGGTGATGATGAGAAAAAGTAGCATTGGTGGCAGTTTGGTGAAAGTGTTGGGTAATGGAGCGTGGCGGTGGCGATATTTTCGATGGACTGCTCATTAACTATTGCCTCTTATCATTCTGCGTAGACACTTGAATATTGCTCTGTTAGCTCAGATGGATGTTTCGATGTCGTCTTGGATGGATGTCTAGATATCTACTTTTGTCAGTTTGGATGTATGCTTAGATAGCTCTTTCTGTTAGCTTGAATGGATGCCAAGTTATCGTTTTCTGTCAGCTTGGATGGCTTTCTAGATACGCCTTCATGTGCTCTTGGAGGTGTATTGAAGCAAAGCTCAGATTAATGTTTAAATTATGGCCGAGGCAGGAATTGAATGCGTGGCCTTAGTGTCGATTGTCTTTTATGGCTTGGGTCGCTAAGTTGAGGTGAGAAGGATTAGAAGCTTTATTGCTGCCTCGCAAACTTCATGGTTTGTGTGACCAGAATTGGTTTGCGCAAAGCGACTTTGGTTATTTGCACGAATTTGGTTGGGTTGTGTGTTTGTTCGTTCGTGTGAACGTGCTTTGTTTCAATAGTTTGCTCATTTGCATATTGGCATTCGTTAGTGTCAATTTTAATATTCTATTATACCTATCGTTCGCCATGTTTTGTACCATTTCCAGCGGCTGTCTGAATTTTATTGGATAAAGACCTAAAAAGTATGTATAAAAACTAATTGCATACGTTGGACGTTGAAAAGGTTTTGATGGGTACATAGCAACGATACAACGACACTGCAACGACTAATAACAGCATCCTCTTTCATCATAGCAATAATAAAAATTTTCCATTGAAAAAAACTCTTGAGACATCCAAGCCGTGTTTCCCAACATAAACCTATTATTTTGAATATCATGGAGATTACACTGTTGATCAGCCAGTAATCAGACTCAATCACTCATTAAAAATTGATAATTACAAAAAAAACCAAGAAATTCTAAAAAAACAAAAAAAACGGCTCGAAAAACACAGACGAATTAACAACGAATGAAGACCTTGTAACGGAAAAACAAGAAAAAAAAACAAGGAACAAAGCAAAAAGAACAAAAAACAAAAACAAAAGCAAAAAACAAGGAATA
>OX387252.1:4996027-5003527 GCA_947562095.1 Branchellion lobata | reverse complement strand
ATCCATGATAATAAATATAGCTATCATAATAATTTCAAATATCATGATAATCATGATCGTCATAATAATCATAATAATCATGAGTATCATAGCAATCAAGTATAATTCTTGAGGCGCCAGGCAAGCGATGCGATGTCCTAGTTTTTCCTTTCGCATGGGTTCGTATGGTCAAACTCGTATCAATACTACGAATAGTAATGATAAAAACTAATAATAATAGTGATAACAACAGCAATGATAATGACAACAAAAATAATAATTATAACAATAATAATGATAACAACAACAATAATTATTATTATAACAATAACAATAAAAATGATAACAAAAAAATGATAAAAACAACAATAATAATTATAACAACAACGATAATAACTCATTATTATTATTATAACAATCAGTAATACTAAGAATAAAATAATTAATAAAATTGGTATTAGCTTTGTAGTTAATCAGAAGGTCTTTTTCAAAATTGTCTTTGTAAATACTTTGTGAATTCTGTAAATAAATACAAAAATCGAAAAAGCTTGAAATATATGTAAAAAATATATAGTCTATATATGTAAAAAAATAGATATTATTAAGAAAAAAAAATTTATGGAAAACTTTTGTATAATTATATAGGTAAGATTTTTAAGTTTTTAAAAAAATATTCATGGAAAAAAAGATTAAATAGCGAAAAATGAATTATGAAAAATGGCGAGACGTGTTTCCTGGTGGCTTTTTGAAAAATTCATCGTTACTCAAACAAATCATTTTTTGGCGAACTAAATCACAAAAAAATTGAAGCAAAACTTCGCAAAACGATGAAAAAAAAACAAAGATTAAAGACATTTTTATTTCTTCAAAAGTTTTTCGTTTTTTGGTTCTATTTCGTTTTTTTATTGTTTTTGCATTTTTTGTATCATCAAGCTCCAATTTTCAATGCTTCCATGTTATTTTTTCAGAGTTTTGTTTCATTTTGTTTTTAATTTTTTTCTTTTTGGGAATTTTTCATTTTTTTTCATTTTTTGTAAAGTTTAAAAGCTCTTTTAATATTTTGTTCCAGCACTTGCAATTGTGAAAAAATGAACTAAAAAGGTGTTTTCATGCATTTTTCAACTTCAACCTTCAATTTTTCAATAAATAATCCTTCCAAAACTTTTACAATATTTTTCTGAGTAACAGAAAAGTTTTTTTTCATATGAATGCACATTTTCCAACCATAAAACATTTGCTTTTCAAATTCAATTCTTTTTCAAACAATTGCATTTTAAATCAATTTAATTTTTTCCATAAAGGAATGAAAAAGCGTTTTTATTCCAGTTGTTTTTTGCGTGCTAGTATTTTAGCTTTCAGAACAAAAAAATTTTTTTGGTCATCGCAAAACATTTACTAAACAATCTTGACAAGCTTTTGAATGAAATTGTGAGTTGAGAAGTGAAAAACGACGCAATGACAAAACAAAACAGTCCTTAAACAAAACAGATCCTGTGACGTTGCTTCAATTCCTCTAACCCACCTTCAAACCTCCAACACCACCAGTTCTCCAACCAACCACTCCTCCACTAAACAATCTTCCACCAACCACCCTTCCACCAACCACCCTTCCACCAACCACCCTTCTACCAACCACCCTTCCACCAACCACCCTTCCACCAACCACCCTTCCACCAATCACCCTTCTACCGCTACCTCTAATCTTTTCAATACTTTTTCTCATCATATTCAGGTTTGCCACTATCGTTCAAAATTTTATCATTTTTCAAGTTTCACTCCATCCATCTCAACTCCATCCACCTCAACTCCATCCACCTCAACTCCATCCACCTCAACTCCATCCACCTCAACTCCATCCACCTCAACTCCATCCACCTCAACTCCATCCATCTCAACTCCATCCACCTCAACTCCATCCACCTCAACTCCATCCACCTCAACTCCATCCACCTCAACTCCATCCACCTCAACTCCATCCACCTCAACTCCATCCACTTCAACTCCATCCACTTCAACTCCATCCACCTCAACTCCATCCATCTCAACTCCATCCACCTCAACTCCATCCACTTCAACTCCATCCACCTCAACTCCATCCACTTCAACTCCATCCACCTCAACTCCATCCACCTCAACTCCATCCACCTCAACTCCATCCACCATTCCTCCATCTCCCATCAACCTTTTTCATACTTCCACCATCTACCAATCCATCATTTTTTTCACCCTCAAACACTTTCACTTTTCTCGCCTTTTTTTTAACTTTAAAAATTCTCGAAAAAAAAAAATTAAATTTTCATATTTATTTTATTTTATTTTGTTTTTTAATTTTTCAGTTTTCTTTTTCTTACTTATTTTTGCTTGTATTTTCTTTTTTTTCAATTTTGATTTTTATTCAATCATCACTTTGACAAAATTCGTATCCCATTTCAATTTATCCACATTTAAACAGCAATAATAAAAATTAAAAAAAAAATAGTAAAAATTTTTATATCATTCATTGATCTTTCATCCACCCACTCACCCTCCTCTCATCCACCCACTCACCCTCCTCTCATCCACCCACTCACCCTCCTATCATCAACCCACTCACCCTCCTCTCATCCACCCACTCACCCTCCTCTCATCCACACACTCACCCTCTTCTCATCCACCCACTCACCCTCCTCTCATCCACCCACTCACCCTCCTCTAATCTACCCACTCACCTTCCTTTCATCCACCCACTCACCCTCCTCTAATTTACCCACTCAACCTCCTCTCATCCACCCACTCACCCTCCTTTCATCCACCCACTCACCCTCTTTTCATCCATTCACTCACCCTCTTCTCATCTACCCACTCACCCTCCTCTCATCCACCCACTCACCCTCCTCTCATCAACCCACTCACCCTCCTCTCATCCACCCACTCACCCTTCTCTCATCCATCCACTCACCCTCCTCTTATCTACCCACTCACCCTCCTCTCATCCACCCACTCACCCTCCTCTAATCTACCCACTCACCCTCTTCTCATCCACCCACTCACCCTCCTCTCATCCACCCACTCACCCTCTTCTCATCCACCCACCCACCCCCCTCTCATCCACTCACTCACCCCCCTCTCATCCACCCACTCACCCTCCTCTCATCCACCCACTCACCCTCCTCTCATCCACACACTTCCCCTTCTTTCATCCACCCACTCCTCTTCCATCCACCATCCTCTCATCCACCCACCCTCCTCTCATCCACTCACTCTTCTTGTCATCCAACCACCCATCCTCCTCTCATCCACCCACTCACCCTCTTCTTCTCCACCCACCCACCCTCCTGTCATCCACCCACTTCCCCTCTTCTCATCCACCCACCCAGCCTCCTCTCATCCACCCACCCACACTCTTCTCATCCACCCACTCCTCCTTCTCTCATTCGCTCACTTTTTCTTCTCTCATTCACCCCTTCATTCAGCTAACAAGATTATTTTTTATATAACATTTTCAAGCTTTTCAAGCATTTTTGTGCCATTCTTTATTTTTCTTACACGCGCGTGCTCAGAAAGAGCCAGAAAACACATTTTGAAAAGCAACTAAATAAAAGACGCACGCACTCACACACAAAAGGAAAAACACACACACACACACACACACACACACACACACACACACACACACACACACACACACACACACACACACACACACACACACACACACACACACACACACACACACACACACACACACACACACACACACACACACACACACACACACACACACACACACACACACACACACACACACACACACACACACACACACACACACACACACACACACACACACACACACACACACACACACACACACACACACACACACACACACACACACACACACACACACACACACACACACACACACACACACACACACACACACACACACACACACACACACACACACACACACACACACACACACACACACACACACACACACACACACACACACACACACACACACACACACACACACACACATACACACACACACACACACACACACACACACACAAAAACACACACAAACACACACACACACACACACACAAACACACACACACACACACACACCCACACACACACACAAACACACAAACAAAGACACACCCACAACGGGTCAAAGCAGACGATAAAGACGACGCACCTGCAAACAAATCGTATTCAAAATCATTCATCCGCCATGAAATGCACGTTGCAGTGATCCTATCTCGCTTGAACCTACATAATCCGATCTCATCTGACCTAATCTAATCTAACTTATCTAATAAGAATCCACATAATCCGATCTTACTTAATCTAATCTAACCTAATCTAATCTAAGTTTAGCTTGTTTGATCTAATCTTATCTAATCCAATCTTGTATCGAGTGAATAACATTGAAATATTCCGTTACCGCAAAAAGGTTGTTTTCGATTGGAATTTTGTAATATGTTCAGAAAGATTTATTTTATAAATTGAGCCAAAAGTTCGAAATTCGATTCATAAAAAAACAATTTAAGAATTGAAAGGTTTATGAGGCGCACAATAAAAATATTATAATGAAAGCAACAGCAACAAGAACAAAAACAACAGTAATAATAAAAACAAAAATAATAATGATAAATATTTTAATAGAAAGTTTATAATCATATTATATAATAACACAGAAAAGATAAGAAAAAAAAAAGAATTCTGTAATATTTTTTTATAGTTTTTATTAGATCAAGTCCAGACACACGCTGGAAATCTTACAAAACACGGCAACAAATCGAACAAAGAAAGAAAAACTGAAATACTCATTATAATAAAAGGGAAAAAAACATTATTTTATAATATTAATATAAATAAAAATAATAAAAGTGATAATAATAAATTATGTGACTATAAGAAACAAGAAACTGAGAACTTCTCGAATGGCAATATTTGTTTATAATATTTGTTTATAATAATTGTTTACAATATTTGTTTATAATATTTGTTTACAATATTTGTTTACAATGTTTGTTTACAAAATTTGTTTATAATATTTGTTTACAATATTTGTTTATAATATTTGGTTATAATATTCGTTTATAATATTTATTTATAATATTTGTTTTCAATATTTGTTTATAATATTTGTTTACAATATTTGTTTATAATATTTGTTTATAAAATTTGTTTATATAATTTGTTTATAATTGTTGTTCGGAATATTTGATTATAATATTTGTTTATAATATTTGATTATAATATTTGTTTATAATATTTGTTTATAATATTTGTTTACAAAATTTGTTTATAATATTTGTTTACAAAATTTGTTTATAATATTTGTTTATAATCTTTGTTTACAATATTTGTTTTCAATATTTGTTTATAATATTTGTTTATAATATTTGTTTATATAATTTGTTTATAATATTTGTTTTCAATATTTGTTTATAATATTTGTTTATAATATTTGTTTATAATATTTGTTTATAATATTTGTTTATAATATTTGTTTATAATATTTGATTATAATATTTGTTTATAAGATTTGTTTATAAAATTAGTTTATGATATTTGTTTACAATATTTGTTTATAATATTTGTTTGTAATATTTTTTGATAATTTTACTTCAAAATTCACTGCCACCTCAAACCCTCGTGTGCTTCAAGCGGCCTGAAGACCCAGAAGCTTGGAGATATCCACAACTGCCTGCTTCTTCAGTTGTGTATAGCGCTTAATTTTATTCATATTAACAATCTGGTTTTTGTAATTTTTATTTTCAGTAGTAGTTGAACCCCCGCCACTACCCATCACATCCCATCACTACTAGTCATCCTATCATCACCCACACTACTCACCAACACTACCACCACCATCACCACCACAACCACCACCACCACCACCGTCACCACCATCACCACCACCATCACCACCATCACCACCACCACCACCACCACTACCACCACCACCACCATCACCACCATCACCACCACCACCACCACCACCACCACCACCACCACCACCACTATCACCACTACCACCACCACCACCACCACCACCACCACTACCACCACCACCACCACCACCACCACCACCACCACCACCGTCACCACCATCACCACCACCATCACCACCACCACCACCACCACCACTATCACCACTACCACCACCACCACCACCACCACCACCACCACCGCCACCACCACCACCACCACCACCACCACCACCACCACCACCACCACCACCACCATCACCACCACCATCATCACTACCACCACCACCAGCACCACCACAACCATCACCATTACTCACCATCGCCACCACGATGCCACTAACAATAATATAACACACCTACCACCACTCACTACTATATAACACAGTCACCACCATCACCACACCTACCACCACTCACTACTATATAACACAGTCACCACCATCACCACACCTACCACCACCAGTCCTACCCCCACCACTATCTAGTATACAACACAACCACCACCACCACCATCACTCACTGTTATATAACACAATCACCACCACTCACTTTTATATAACACGACCACGACCACCACCACGACCCCCACCACCTCCACCACCACCACCACCATCCCCACCATCACCACCATCCCCACCATCACCACCACCGCCACCACCACCACCACCACTACCACCACCACCACCACTACCACCACCCACACCACTCCCACCACCACCACCACCACCACCACTACCACCAACATCACCACAACCACCACCTACACTCACTTTTATATACCACAACCACCACCTCCACTTTTCCCCCACCCCCACTCACTCACACACGCAGCTAAACTGCCACTAAATAGTGAGAGGGTGGGGGAGGGGATGGAAAAGAATTAGTAGGATGCGTGAATAAATATACGGAAACCAGGTGAAAAAGTGGAGGCATGAATAATTGAATGAAAAATATGGAATCTAGTTAGGGGGAATATAATTCAGAATTAAAAAATAAAAACAAAAATAAAAAAAGATAAAAAATGCATAGAAGTGAATAAAAAAATGTAGAAAAGTGAAAAAAGTAAAATTTTCAAAACGAAAAAAATGCTGGAAAACTACTTTTTTTTGCATTTTGAATTTTGATTTGAATTTTGAAAAAAAAAGAAAGAAAAGAAAACGCTGAAATAAAAGTTGTGGCCGAAGAAAAGGTAGGAGGCTAATTGGGCGGAGGGATCCTCGCGCACGTGATAAGCAGCAAACAAACGTATCAGCAATGACGCGAATGAATGGAGCGGAAGAAGAGGAAGATGATTGAATAATTAATGGGGAGAATTGATGGGATGATAACTGAATGAATGGATGGAATTGATTTGAAAAATTAAAAAATATAATTATTTAATTATTTAAATTAAATAAATAAATAAATAAATTGAATTATTGAATTAAATTGAAATATAAGATTAAAATATTAAATTATTGGTTCAAACTAATGAGTTACTTGGATGAAAGAATTGAATTGACAAAGAAAATTGATGTCATATAAA
>OX387252.1:4953527-4991027 GCA_947562095.1 Branchellion lobata | reverse complement strand
TTTTGAAAAATAAAGCACATCATGCACCCTTCTATTACGTTACGCGCTACATAAAGACGAACCATGGTCGTTAGGACTTCAGAATGTCTCCGAAAGGCTCTGACCATGTCACGTGACGTCACATGGCTTTCTCTCTATAGCTCATTATTTTCTATTTATAGTTCATGAGTTTTCATTCCCTGCTTGTGAGTTCCTATTTATAGTTTGTGTCTTTTTTTATACTGTAATGAATACCGCAAGCCGCAACAACAACCACAAAAACCAACACCAACAACCACTACAAACAACACAAACAACAACCAACACAAACAACCAACACAAACAACCAACACAAACAACCAACACAAAGAAAAACAACAACCACAAATAACAACAGCAACAACAACAACAACAAACAACCAACACAAACAACAACGAACACAACCAACACAAACAACCAAAAACAACAACCAACACAAACAACACAACCAACACAAACAACACAACCAACACAAACAACACAACCAACACAAACAACACAAACAACACAAACAACAACCTTTCCTTGAAGCTGCCTACAAGGACCTCCAACTTCCGGTTGCAAAGCTTTGTTAGAGGCAAATGTGCCTAAAGAAAAAAAATCAATCTCAGAAAAAAATGATTCAAAAGTGAACCTGGTGAGACGTTTGTTTAAAAGTGAACCTGGTTAAATGTTTGTTTAAAAGTGAACCTGGTTAAATGTTTGTTTAAAAGTGGATTCAACTGGTTGAAAGTTGATAAGTAATGCTTCTTAATACACGGTCTAAACTGGAAGGTTTTTAATTTTTGTGAAAGTGAAGTTGGAAAGAGTTTGAAAAAAAATCAATTCGAAAAAAACTTTCGAAAATAAGCCTGTGAAGCAATCTTGTTTGCAAAATGTGCGCTATAACAAATCTTACGTTTATTCATTCTTCTAAAAAAATATTTTTAAGTTTTGACGAATGAAAAATAACTGGAACAACAATTAGAAGATGTCTCAATTAGGTTTTTGTTCAAAAATAAATTTGATTTTTGGTTTCATAAAATTAAAAGCGAAGTTTGACGTGAAGATGTTTGTGTCACACTTGGACGTCTGTCACGTTGAATTATGACGTCATTGTAATTATTTTCCAAGCTATCCTTCCATTTGGGCTCCGGATATTTCAACTGGGCCTCGAACAATCCAATTCCATTCCAAAGTTTTTATGTTTGAATTGTTATATTTTTTATTCAGAGGTTTTTCCATTTTGTTAATACAAAGTTTGTCTTCTTGGCAGTTTTCGTATCAAATTTTTCAGGTATTTTGACATGTTCGAAGTCTGGGAATTTTCTTCGTGAAAAAAAAAAGTAACTTCATGGGATTATTTGGGATTTGAATTATATTTTTAAATATCCAAACATTTCACGCAACTTTTGAAATTTATTCCAATTGTTTCAGAAGCCTTCGGAAACATCTCAGAAACTCCTCAAAGACATTTTACAGCGCCTTTTAAGCTTTTCCTCTGAGATATCTCAAAAATGGCTTTTATGAGGTATCAATTTTGAAATGAAAATAAAATACATTTCACGAAATGCTTCAAATTTATTGAAAAGTCAGACGCCTATGTTGCAAAACGGAAGAAGAAGAAAATAATTTTAAAACGAATTTTTCTCCTTGAATTTTTTAAATTCAATTTCAAAATTTTTCGATGATTTATTGTCTAATTATCAATACACCATCATTTTCTGTTTTCTATTTATTTATTTTTATTTTTATAATTTCATTTTTATTCTTTCTTTGTTTTCAATATTTTCCTGTTTTTATTATCATTTTGTTTTCAGTGTTATGCTCTTTTATTATTATTTTGTTCATTACATCATGCCGTTTCTTTCAATATTATTATTTATTATTATTATTATTATTATTATTATTATTATTATTATTATTATTATTATTATTATTATTATTATTATTATTATTATTATTATTATTATTATTATTATTATTATTATTATTATTATTATTATTATTATTATTATTATTATTATTATTATTATTATTATTATTATTATTATTATTATTATTATTATTATTATTATTATTATTATTATTATTATTATTTTTATTATTATTATTATTATTATTATTATTATTATTATTCTTATTATTATTATTATTATTATTATTATTATTATTATTATTATTATTATTATTATTATTATTATTATTATTATTATTATTATTATTATTATTATTTATTTATTTATTTATTTATTTATTTATTTATTTATTTATTTATTTATTTATTTATTTATTTATTTATTATTATTATTATTGTTTTATTTTCATTTTTATGCTGTTTTTCAATATTATTTGGTCATTTCTTTAATTTTATTATTCATTTTTTTATTAGATATTCATCAAAGGCGCAATTTTTTTTCAAACTACTTTTTCAAGCATCGAGATTGTGATGATTCTTCAAATTTTTAACAACCTCCCTGACGACTGCATTCAATTATGACACCTTAAACAAATATTTGGTCAGCGCTAAATAAATATTAAGGTTCGCTTTCACTCGACTTTCCAGCATAAGTTTTTGTTCTTTTTCTATTTTTTTGTTTTTTTTTTTCAATAAAAGCTTTTTAAGCGCTGCGGTCAGACTTGCATAAATTATTCATGTAGATTGCAAAATATATCTTTCTGAACATTTTGAAAAATTTATTCAACAATAAAAACTACTTTGGAAAAAAAAGAAAATGAGTTTTATTAAATTTTAAAACGAAGTAATTTCCGTATAAATTGATAAGGGGAACAGTTTTGTGGAAGTTTAGAAAAATATTTATTCTTTGTTATTTGTTTAAATTAAAATGTTTCCATAAAATTTTATAAAAATAATTTATCGTATAATTCAATAAAAGAAAAAAAGTTGTAAATAATTTGACAGAACAAGCGGGTTTTGACATAATTTTATAGAGAAGATATGATTTAACCAAAGATAAATGAACAAAAAGCGAGAATTCAACTGATTCATCACATTAACAACCTCATGTGAGTTCAGTTTTCAGCTCTCATGGGCATGACGGTATCAACCAACGTTGCTTTACGACTCCTGAATCTGCGACAGAAAAAAACACTTTCGTCAGAATGAGGAGCCAGATATAAAAAGTGAAAAAGACAAAATCTTCTTCACTCAACGAGGATGCTTGGAAGCCATTTGATGGAATTAATTAAAAAAAATATATAAAATTTATAGTTGAAATAAATAAATGAATTGTCCGAATGAATGAGTGAATTGTCCGAATGAATGAGTGAATTGTCCGAATGAATGAGTGAATTGTCCGAATGAATAAGTGAATTGTCCAAATGAATGAGTGAATTGTCCGAATGAATGAGTGAATTGTCCGAATGAATAAGTGAATTGTCCGAATGAATAAGTGAATTGTCCGAATGAATGAGTGAATTGTCCAAATGAATAAGTGAATTGCCCGTATAAATGAGTGAATTGTCTGAATGAATGAGTGAATTGTCCGAATGAATAAGTGAATTGTCCGAATGAATGAGTGAATTGTCCGAATGAATGAGTGAATTGTCCGAATGAATAAGTGAATTGTCCGAATGAATGAGTGAATTGTCCAAATGAATGAGTGAATTGTCCAAATGAATAAGTGAATTGCCCGAATGAATAAGTGAATTGTCCGAATGAATAAGTGAATTGTCCGAATGAATAAGTGAATTGCCCGAATGAATAAGTGAATTGTCCGAATGAATAAGTGAATTGTCCGAATGAATAAGTGAATTGTCCGAATGAATGAGTGAATTGCCCGAATGAATAAGTGAATTGCCCGAATGAATGAGTGAATTAGTCAAATAAATAAGTGAATAATTAAATAAATTATTATGAATTATCCAAAAAAACAGAGAAATTATTCAAATAAATAACTGAATAATTCAACTGAATGAATGGGTGTTAATACAAATATTCAAAGAAATTAGTGATCTTCATATAAAATAAAAAACAAATAAATAAATAAATTTATAAAAACAAACGAAAAAATAGAAAAAAATTATATAGACAGATATATCGTATTGTAATTTAAAAGTCTCAAGTCTTGAGGCCCCTGTCGTAAGGAACACTAAATGAAAAAAACAACAACATAAAGAGCTTCCTTTGATAAAAAAACCCTTTTGTTTGTTGTTTTTTTTATTTTTTTCCAAAAAATCTAAATTGAGGCCATTGAATGTTTTATTATGGATGTTGCATTGGTTCACTAGCGAACATTTGTTGTTGTTGTAAAAATTAACTTTTACTCTTTCCATTTTTTCATTTTTCTACATCTTCTTAGACCTTGCTCAACTAAGGTGTGGCTATGGAGTATTCGGTTGCTATGGAGTATTCGGTTGCTATGAAGTATTTGGTTGCTATGGAATGATTGGTTGCTATGGAATGATTGGTTGCTATGGAATGATTGGTTGCTATGGAATGATTGGTTGCTATGGAATGATTGGTTGCTATGGAATGATTGGTTGCTATGGAATGATTGGTTGCTATGGAATGATTGGTTGTTATAGTATGCTTGTTACCTAATCTGTTTTGGTTGTAGTTGTTGTTGTTGTTGTTGTTGTTTCTGCTTTGATTTTGTTTTTAATTTTATTATTGTCGTTGCTGTTGTTGTTGCTGGTGCTGAAATATCAGTTGTTGCAACTCAAATATCGATTATATTTTTATCACGTTTTTCTGTTGTTTTTTTTTGGTATTGCTGTTGTAGTTGTTTTTGTTGTGCTGTGAGCATTAGAAGTTGTTGTTGGCGTTGTTTTTGAATAAACAAAAGACGCTGGATATGAACCATTTCCTTCCTGTTTGTTTCTTCTGTGACGTCATTTTCGACTTCGTCACGTGACCACGGAAAAGAAAAAAAAGTTTTGATAGAGGCGGGCTGTTGTTGGTGGTGGTGGGAGGAGTAATGATGGTTGGAGGGATGGGATAGGTAGGATGAGTTAGGTGGGTGGGATGGGTGGGGTGGGTGGGATGGGTGGGGTTGGTGGGATGGGTGGTGTGGGTGGGATGAATGGGGTTGGTGGGATGGGTAGGGTTGGTGGGATGGGTGGGGTTGGTGGGATGGGTGGGATGGGGAAGGTGTGGGAGATGGGGGGGATGGATAAGGTTGATGGTAAGGGTGAGGAGGATAAAGAGAAGGCAAAATATTTGTGGTTGGTTGTTCGATAAGATTGAAGGTTGATTGGTTGAGAGAGGTTATGTGTGATTGGTTGAAAGGAGGGATGTTTAATTGGTTGAAAGGAGGGATGTGTGATTGGTTGAGAGGAGGTATGTGTGATTGGTTGAGAGGAGAGATGTGTGATTGGTTGAGAGGAGAGATGTGTGATTGGTTAAGAAGAGGGATGTGTGATTGGTTGATGGGCGTGGTGGCTGGTTGATGGTAGAGCTGATTGGTTAATGAGTTGACACGGAAGATTGTTGATTGGTAGCTTGAATGGCTTTGCAAGCAATCAGAAGTGGCATCTCTCAAAAAGTCTTCGTAAGTGAATTGTTTTTGACGAGGTTTGTTGTGGGTGTGTGAAGTTTGTTGTTGTTTTGGTTGTATGAAACATTGTTTCTGTGAAGTAAGCTGCTCTTCGTTCAAAGATCGTCGTTGTTTTTCTGGTTGTTGTTGCAGTTGTTTTTGTTGTTGTTGTTGTTGCCGTTGTTTTTGTTGTTGTTGTTGCCGATGTTTTTGTTGTTGTTGTTGTTGTTGCAGTTGCGAGGGGTTTTGTTGTTTTTTATGGTGATTGGCAAGCCTGTTCAGGGTGTCTTTATTCTTCACGTAGTCCTCATTTCCGTGTCTTTTATCACTTCCAACCTTGCATTCTCTATATTCCTTTTCTTCTTCTCTCTCTTCTTCTTCTTCTTCTTCTTCTTCTTTTTCTTCTTCTCCTTTGTCTTCTTCTTTTTCTTCTTCTTCTGCTTTGTCTTCTTCTTCTTTTTCTTCTTCTTCTGCTTTGTCTTCTTTTTCTTTTTCTTCTCTTTTTTTTCCACCCTCTTTTTTTTGTTTTATCTCTTTCACTCTCTTTTTCAATTTTTTTTCTTTTTTTTCTTTCTTTTTTTTTCTTTCATTTTTTTCTTTTTTTTCCCATTTTTTTTCTCTTCTATCTTCCACTTGGTCGTTCATAATTTCAATTTTTTTAATTTTTTTCTCATCTCCTCTCAGACCAACCAATTCCTTCCAGCCTGTTTTTTCTCCTTCTTCACACACCTCAAACTTCGATAATGACGACTCCAAAAACCATTTTTCTACTTCCTCCCCTTTCCTCTCATCCCCACATCCTCCATCACCTTCCATCCATCCCTCATTCATCCAACACCCTCCTCTACCTTCCATCCATCCCTCATTCAACCCTTGTCCACTTGTTCCCATCCATTCCGTTCTTCCACCTTTTTCTTCTATTTTTCTTCCTTTTCTTCTCACTCTCTCTCCTTCACTCCTTTCTCTTTTTTCTCCTCCATTTTTTTCGATCTTTTTCTTTCTTTTAACTTCTTTCAACCACCCACGACCACCACCACCAGTACCGCCACCACCATCACCGCCATCACCACCACCACCACCACCACCACCACCACCACCACCACCACCACCACCACCACCACCACCACCACCACCACCACCACCACCACCACCACCACCACCACCACCATCACCACCACCACCACCACCACCACCACCACCACCACCACCACCACCACCTCCACTACTACCACCACTACAACCACAACTACTACTACTACAACAACTACTACTACTACTACTACTACTACTACTACTACTACTACTACTACTACTACTACTACTACTACTACTACTACTACTACTACTACTACTACTACTACTACTACTACTACCACTACTACTACTACTACTACTACTACTACTACTACTACTACTTCTACCGCTAAAACTACTCCTACTCACACTATTACTACTGCCAAACTTAGTATTGCTAGTATTACTGAAAGTATTATTATTATTATCATCTGTTAGATCACCCCCTCTATTGCCCGTCAACTTCCAGTCAATACTCATCGCATTACTAGTACTAGGATTTAAAACACTATTGTGGCTGTTTCCTTTGTTGAGGCTATTGTAGGGTTTCGCTGGTTGTTTGTTGTACTCAGTACTGTGTTCTTTGTTCAAATTACTGTCCAAAATACTCATCATATCGCTTGTCGTACTTCGTCTGTAAAAAATTTTATTATCTTTCCATGGTTCATTATTATTTTTATTATTATTTTTATTATTATTCTTATTGTTGTTTTTATTGCTGTTGTTATTCTTGTTATTGTAATTATGAGAACTTTTTATAAGATGGTTGGCGTTGTTAACCTCTTTGATGTCTGTATAGTTATAATAACTGTTGTTGTTGGTGTTGTTGTTTGTTTTGTGATTCCTAAGATTCAAACTTTTGGTGTTGAGGCTGTTGGTGATGATGTTGCTTATGACGTCATCAATGTAGTTGTTACTGCTGTGCAAAATTTTGTTGTTGTTGATGTTGTTGCTGTTGTTGATGTTGTTGCTATTGCTGCTGTTGTTGCTGTTGCTGCTGTTGTTGCTGTTGATGATGTTGTTGCTGTTGATGATGTTGTTGCTGTTGATGATGTTGTTGCTGTTGATGATGTTGTTGCTGTTGAATTCGCTAAAACTCGTAAGAAAACAAATGTCTCTGTGGTTCGAACTGAGATTGTTCTTATTGAAACTAAGTTTCATTTTGCGTTTTGTATTATTATTATTATTATTATTATTATTATTATTATTATTATTATTATTATTATTATTATTATTATTATTATTATTATTATTATTATTATTATTATTATTATTATTATTATTATTATTATTATTATTATTATTATTATTATTATTATTATTATTATTATTATTATTATTATTATTATTATTATTATTATTATTATTATTATTATTATTATTATTATTATTATTATTATTATTATTATTATTAATATTCTGCACTAGCTTGCGTTCATCAGTGCCATCACTTCCGCAATTTTTCGTTTGTTCTCCAGAAGTTCTGTTGGCAAAAAAACCAAGGAACTTGTTGTGGTTGATGTGGTTGTTTTGAATGTTGTTGATGTGGTTGTTGTTGATGTTGTTGTTTTTGTTGATGTTGTTGCTGTTGACATTGTTGAGTTTGTTGGTGTTAATGTTATTATTGTTGTTGTAATTGTTGATGTTGTTGTAATTGTTGATGTTGTTGCTATTGATGTTGTTGTTGCTGTTGGTGTTGTTGTTATTCTCGTTACTACAGCTGCTGCTGTTGAGTGCCGTGTTGGCAAATGACCTTCCCAGTCCTTCCTTGTTACCATCATTCTCAACCATCTTCTCATCATTATTATTATTTTTATTATTATTATTATTATTATTGTTATTTTTAACATTATTTTCATTATTTTTTTCATTGTCGTTGTTATCATTATTGTTTTTATTTTTATTTTCATCATCATGGTTTCTGTTTGGTAACTTCCTTTTGTAATCTTTGAGTTTGTGGTCGTTAGTATAATTGGTGTAGTTGTGGTGGTTGTTGCTGTTGTCTTTTATGTTGTTCTCGTGGTTTTTGTTGTTAATTTTGTTGTTATTTTTGTTATTGTAGTAGTAGTAGTAGTTGTTGTTGTTGTTTAAATCGTTGCTTTTTTCATTGCCAAGCGTTCTTTTAAGAATTCGTGACTTTATCTTTTTACAGACCAAGTCTTTCAGGCTCTTTTTCATTTTCCTTCCACCCTTCCTTTCTTCCTCTTTCTCCTTTTCCATCTCCTTACCATCCCCCTTCTTATCTTCTTTTCTATTCTCCATATTCACTCCTCCTTCTTCCTTTTTTTCCTTTTTTTTTCCTTTTTCTTCCATCTCTTCTTTTTCATTTTTTATTCTTTTTTCGGCATTTTTTTCTTCATTCATCCTCTTCCTTGATTTCTTCCATCCATCTTTATGTTTTTCCGTTTTTAGAATTCCTTTTTTTTCTCCTTTCCTCGCTCTTAGCTTCTCACACCTTCCTTGTTCATACTCATCAATATCGTCATCATCATCACCATCATCTTCACAACCATAATCACTATCATTATCATCCTTATAACCGTTATCACTATCACCATCATCATTATCATTTCTGTTAATGTCACTTTTAACTTCTTCATTATGAAAACAACTACCACCATCACGACCAGCACTACCACCATCACGACCAGCCCTACCACCATCACGACCAGCACTACCACCATCACGACCAGCACTACCACCATCACAACCAGCACTACCACCATCACGACCAGCAGTACCACCATCACAACCAGCATCACCCTTAATGTTTCTTCCACCATCCCCACTTTTCCCCCCACCACTGACACTCATCCCCCCACCACTGACACTCCTCCCCCCACCACTGACACTCGTCCCCCCACCACTGACACTCCTCCCCCCCCCACTGACACTCCTACACACACTTCTACTCAGTTGTTTTTCACCATTCTTTTCCCCACAACCATTCCCTCCCATACCTCCTCCACCACTCCCTCCCATACCTCCACCACCACTCCCTCCCATACCTCCACCACCACCACCCCCTCCCATACCTCCTCCACCACCACTCCCTCCCATACCTCCCCCACCACCACTCCCTCCCATACCTCCACCACCACCACTCCCTCCCATACCTCCTCCACCACCCCTTCTCACCCCGCCCCTGCCATCCTTTTTGATAAAAACGCTGCCATTGGTCAAGGTCAAAGTGAGGTCTCCGAGGTCATATGTCACGTGGTGTGACCTTGGGAAGAGCCTTTTGAGGAGGAAGGGGGAGGAGCTGGTGGTGCGGTGTTTCCTTGCTCTGGAGAAGGTGGGAGGATGCATGGGTGGATGGATGAGTGGATGGGGGGTAAATAAATGAGAAGATAGATAGATAGGTAGGTAAATAGATAGATAGATAGATAGATAGATAGATAGATAGATAGATAGATAGATAGATAGATAGATAGATAGATATATAGATAGATAGATAGATAGATAGATAGATAGATAGATAGATAGATAGATAGATAGATAGATAGATAGATAGATAGATAGATAGATAGATAGATAGATAGATAGATAGATAGATAGATAGATAGATAGATAGATAGATAGATAGATAGATAGATAGATAGATAGATAGATAGATAGATAGATAGATAGATAGATAGATAGATAGATAGATAGATAGATAGATAGATAGATAGATAGATAGATAGATAGATAGATAGATAGATAGATAGATAGATAGATAGATAGATAGATAGATAGATAGATAGATAGATAGATAGATAGATAGATAGATAGATAGATAGATAGATAGATAGATAGATAGATAGATAGATAGATAGATAGATAGATAGATAGATAGATAGATAGATAGATAGATAGATAGATAGATAGATAGATAGATAGATAGATAGATAGATAGATAGATAGATAGATAGATAGATAGATAGATAGATAGATAGATAGATAGATAGATAGATAGATAGATAGATAGATAGATAGATAGATAGATAGATAGATAGATAGATAGATAGATAGATAGATAGATAGATAGATAGATAGATAGATAGATAGATAGATAGATAGATAGATAGATAGATAGATAAATAGATAGATAGATAGATAGATAGATAGATAGATAGATAGATAGATAGATAGATAGATAGATAGATAGATAGATAGATAGATAGATAGATAGATAGATAGATAGATAGATAGATAGATAGATAGATAAATAGATAGATAGATAGATAGATAGATAGATAGATAGATAGATAGATAAATAGATAGATAGATAGATAGATAGATAGATAGATAGATAGATAGATAGATAGATAAAAAGATAGATAGATAGATAGATAGATAGATAAATAGATTGGTAGGTAGATAGATAAGTAGATAGATAATTACGTAGACAGTTAGATGAACGGGTAGGTAGTGAGATAAATGGGTTAAAAGTCGGATGAGAGGATGGATAGAGTTATAGGTAGAATGATTGGATTGTGGTTGGAAGAGAGGATGGATAGAGTTATAGGTAGAATGATCGGATTGTGGATGAATGATTGATGAGAAAATTTGAAAAAAAATTCATTTAAAAAGAATTTCAACGAAGAGGAGTAATTAAGAAAAGATGAAGATAACTTCTGGAGTGGATGGATGAAAAAGGTTGGATGGATGGAAGAGTTGGGAGGATGAGAGAGTTGGATGGATGGAAGAGTTGGGAGGATGAGAGAGTTGGATGGATGGAAGAGTTGGAAAGATGAGAGAGTTGGATGGATGGAAGAGTTGGGAGGATGAGAGAGTTGGATGGATGGAAGAGTTGGGAAGATGAGAGAGTTGGATGGATGGAAGAGTTGGGAAGATGAGAGAGTTGGATGGATGGAAGAGTTGGGAGGATGAGAGAGTTGGATGGATGGAAAAGTTGGGAGGATGAGAGAGTTGGATGGATGGAAGAGTTGGGAGGATGAGAAAGTTGGATGGATGGAAAAGTTGGGAGGATGAGAGAGTTGGATGGATGGAAGAGTTGGGAAGATGAGAGAGTTGGATGGATGGAAGAGTTGGGAGGATGAGAGAGTTGGATGGATGGAAGAGTTTGGAGGATGAGAGAGTTGGATGGATGGAAGAGTTGGGAAGATGAGAAAGTTGGATGGATGGAAGAGTTGGAAGGATGAAAGAGTTGGATGGATGGAAGAGTTGGAGGGATGAGAAGTGAAGGGATGAACACAGCTAAAAAAACTTGAAAAGTTTTGATGGTGAAAAGTTGATGGAATGGAAAAATAAGTGGATGGAGTGAAGGAAGGAGTGGATGGAGTGGAGGAAGGAGTGGATGGAGTGAAGGAAGGAGTGGATGGAGTGAAGGAAGGAGTGGAAGGAGTGAAGGAAGGAGTGGAAGGAGTGAAGGAAGGAGTGGATGGAGTGAAGGAAGGAGTAGATGGAGTGAAGGAAGGAGTGGATGGAGTGAAGGAAGGAGTGGATGGAGTGAAGGAAGGAGTGGATGGAGTGAAGGAGTGGATGGAGTGAAGGAAGGAGTGGAAGGAGTGA
The DNA here is from genome assembly GCA_947562095.1 of Branchellion lobata. Lineage (NCBI taxonomy): Eukaryota > Metazoa > Annelida > Clitellata > Hirudinida > Piscicolidae > Branchellion > Branchellion lobata. The sequence goes on along the minus strand of OX387252.1, from coordinate 4,978,940 downwards.
AGGAGTGGATGGAGTGAAGGAAGGAGTGGATGGAGTGAAGGAGTGGATGGAGTGAAGGAAGGAGTGGATGGAGTGGAGGAAGGAGTGGATGGAGTGAAGGAAGGAGTGGATGGAGTGAAGGAAGGAGTGGAAGGAGTGAAGGAGTGGATGGAGTGAAAGAAGGAGTGGATGTCAGGAAGAAGATATTGAATGAATAAAAATCTAACGATGAAAACTCAAAATTAATTTTGAAATAATTTCCGATTTTTTCAAATTTTCTTCACTTAATTGACAGTTTTTCATTTTGGAATATTGAAAATTCAAAAAGGCTCGAAAAATTTTTTTTTCAAGTTTTGTTTTCAGTTCTTGAAGGGGATTGCATCACATGAAAGTTTAAAAACTCAAAGGTCTATATTAAAAATCTCAATTCAAAACCCATTTTGTTAATAACAAAACTGTTTGAAGTGATTTTGATCGTTTGTTTTCTTCATATGCTCCATCGTCTTTTGTGTTTATTTTTATTTTTTTGTATCTTTTTTTACTTTCAATATTTATTTTTTTATGTTAGTTTTGGTTTTTTTGGTATGTTTTCGAATTATTCTTCTTTGTTGTTGTTTTTTATATGTTTTTTATTTTTTATTTATTTCTTTTTTTATATGTTTTTGTATTAATATTCTTTGTTGTTTTCATTTTCGTTTTTGTTTTTTAGTTATATTTTTTTCTAAACCTGCATTCTGTTCCCTTTAGTACTATATATTCTTTAGTAATAATCTAAAAACAACAACAATGAAAATAAATAATTTCTATTAATAATAAAAATAAAAATAATTTTATAATCATAATAATAACCAGTTATACCAATGAAAACTACTAAAAGCAATTCTAACCGCAGAAGGATCATGAAAATTAAAGAGGAAATGACAGCGAAGAGGAGGAAGAAGACGAAGATGAGAAGGAAGTTGTTAGAGGAGGATGTTTTAGTGACGTCATCTTCATGCAGGTCAACCACGTGATAATCCCTGATTGCGTCATCGTTGTTTGTTACGTTGATGTTCTTTTTGTTTTTGTTTTCATTTTTTTTGTTGGTTACTTCGTAGTTTTTATCTTTGTTGTTGATTTTGTTGTAGTTATTTTTGATGTTGTTGTAACTATTGTTATTTTCATTATTGTTGTTGTTGCTATTGTTGCGAAACTTTGTTACTCCATATGTGTTGCTGTTGTTGTTGTTGTTGTTGTTATTGTTGTTGGACTCAGTATTGTTGTTATAGAAATATATGTTTTTATTATCGAATTTTTCCACGTAGTTATTCAACCTCCTGCTTTTGCTTTCCATTTTTTTGGGTTCTTTTTTTATTTTTCCAAAATTGCCAGTTTTGTTTTTTTCACCAGATAAACCCACAAAATCAAAATTATTCTTTAATGGGTTATTTTTATAGACATCATTATCAAAATCATTTTTATTATTTTTATTTTTAGTATCAGTTTTACTAATTTTATTTTTATTATTCATACTCTTTGTATTAATAGTGCTGTTGTTTTTGTTATTAAGGGTTTCATAAAAATAAGTTTTTCTAGTATCATTATGAGTATTATCATTGTTTTTATTATTTTTATTATTATTGTTATTTTTATATTTATATTTATTTTTATTTTTATTGTTGTTGTTGCCAGTTTTCAATTCATTTTTCACAGTTTTTCTTGCTCCAATGTTGTTTTGTTGCCTTGAGGTTTTACTTTTCTTGTTGTTGCCTGTCATATTTTGTTCTGTTGAAAAGGTATTCGCTATTTGAACAGTGTTATCGTAGAATTACTCGGAAACATAAGGACCTTCCAGCATAGTTCTTTGATGTTTTCAATAAAATATTATTTTATATTTCAAAAATTCCAATAGAAAATAATTTTCTGATGGAATTATGTTTCATTAAGCGATCAAAACTAGTAAGTTATGATTATTTTCAAAGTTCAAATTTCAGAATTATTTTTCCTTTATTTTCAAAAATAAATTAAGAATTTTGACTTTTTGTAATAACATTTGACTCATATGACTTCTCATACTCCATAACCTGTTTTCATTATTTTTTTCTTCTTTGAAATGAATGAAAATTATTTTTAAAATTGGAAGTAAATAGGAAATTGAATTAGCGGAAAGTCATTTAACACAAACACCACACGCGAGCGCCTTTTTCAAAACTTACGTAAATCTTCCCAAAAAAATCATTACTATAACGTGAAGTTATTATTTTCAAAATCAAATTTTCAAATTTATAAAATAAAATTAATTAAATAATTAAATTAAAAAAATTCAATAATAATAATTTTAAAATATTTTCTAAAATTATTCTCATTATTTATGAAATTTTCCCAATTATCATGGATAAGTGGCTCATTATTTGCAAAAAAATGCATTTTGTTCAAATTTGAATTTTTAAAAGTAAAGAAAAAATGATTTTACTTCATGGAATTGGGTGACAAAGATTTTTTATGCCTTATATCTGGAATTATTTTGTAATATGAATATAAGAATAAAATTACAGAAAAAAATCAGTTTATGTATTTTTCTTAATTGAAAAGTTTTCAATTCCAAATTAAAAATTTTTTGAATGAATTTTTATGGAGAATTCATTTTGCTTTTTATTTTTATAAAAAAAACTGTTCAGAAAATAGAATTTGCGTTTTCTGCAATAAAAAAATATGAAAATTTGAAGACCATTTTTCAAAAAAATCATTTTGAACACTTTATTGTTTTAGTAGTTGTTCAAAAGAAATAATATTTACAATTTTTTCGAAATGAAAAAAAAACATTTTGAAAAAAGTTTAATTTTTTTCAAATTCTCACCTATGATGGCAACATCGAACATTCTTCGCACCATCAAGTCATCATCATCTTCCTCTTCTTCATCATCTTCCTCTTCTTCATCATCATCATCTTCCTCTTCTTCGTCATCTTCCTCTTCTTCATCATCATCATCTTCCTCTTCTTCATCATCATCATCTTCTTCTTTTTCGTTTTTTTCTGCCTCTTTCTTATTTTTTTCATGTTTATATTTGTCTACTTCGTTGTATTCTTCATAATCGTCCATCCCTACTCTCCCTTCTTTTTTCTTTTTTTTTCTTTTTTCATAACCACTTTTCTTTTTATCATCAGCATCATCATTTTCTTTTTTTTCTTCTTCTTCATCTTGTTGAATTTTAGAATCATCATCATCATCATCATCATCATCCTCATCATCATCATCATCATCATCATCATCATCATCATCATCATCATCATCATCATCATCATCATCATCATCATCATCATCATCATCATCATCCTCATCATCATCATCATCATCATCATCATCATCATCATCATCATCATCATCATCATCATCATCATCATCATCATCATCATCATCCTCATCATCATCATCATCATCATCATCATCATCATCATCATCATCATCATCATCATCATCATCATCATCATCATCATCATCATCATCATCATCATCATCATCATCATCATCATCATCATCATCATCATCATCATCATCATCATCATCATCATCATCATCATCATCATCATCATCATCATCATCATCATCATCATCATCATCATCATCAACGTCTTCATCATCCTCTCCATCCTTTCTGTTCTCTCCATTATTAAGACGTCTTGTATGACTAGCGGATGACGTTTGATGTGGCAATTGATTCTCTGGAAAAAAAAGGTATTAAATTCAGTTTTCATGAGAAAATATGAATTAATTTTTTAATAAATTTTTTTCAATGTGATTAAAAAATGTTAAAATTTTTTTGAAAATAAATTTAGTGAAAAAGCATTTACTTAAAAAAATTATTTAAAAAAATTGAATAAAAATTTTCTTTAGCAAAATTAGTCACATAGCAAATAAATTTTTCAAATTTTTATTTTTTATCAAATTTTTCATGAAATTATTTTTCTAAAAATGTTTCATGAAAAATGGTTGGTGGGCATTTGAGGTCAATTTGATATTCTGATGGAAAATAGTTGATGCTGCATATTACTCTTATGCTCTTCGAATGATGAATTTCTCAAATAACTGGATTCATAGAAAAATTAAAAACAAAATTAAATAAATAAACACCGCTCCATTAAAATTTATTTTCTGAGGTGTATCTACTATTTTCGAAAAAAAAATTTGTTGAGAAAAGTCGTTCAAACACATGCGCTGATAAAAAAATGGTGTTTGAAGAGGTTGCCCTTATCAACATTTGAAGTTAAATGGACGTTGAAAAAGATTTGAAAAAAAAAAACAAAAAAAACTCATCGGAAGGTTTCCTTTTGTTTTTTGCGATGTTATCCTGCTGAATCGGTGTTGTAAAAAAATATTTTCAAAATCCATTTTTTTAAATTTGCGAAATAAATTGTTTTTAATTCACAATTTTGCACAAAACCTTTGTTAGAAATTTGAACTCAAAAGCAAAAAAAGGATCTTGAGAAAGTTTTGTTCACCTGCGAACTCTTGTTTTTTAACTTATTCATTTTGCATTTTCACTTAATTCTTCATTTTTTATATCGTTATAACGACCCACAATGCCGTAGAAAACTGCTGTGTAACAAAATGAAAAAAGCATTTTTAAAAATATTTGTTTATTTTGATTATTATAAAGTTTTTTTTTTGAGAAAAAAACAACATGGAGCTAAATTTCCTGAAAGTGTTCCAAATTAGTCAATTATTTGCTACTGAAGACTTGTTTTTGAAAAATTGAAAAATAATTCCAGTTTTGTACTTTCTAACTCAAATGAATGTTTAGTCATATTGCATGTTCAATGCAAATACAACACTTATCTGAATACCATACACCACCCACATCCCCCTACACCACCCACACCACCCACATCCCCCTACACCACCCACACCACCCACATCCCCCTACACCACCCAAACCACCCACACCACCCCACACCACTCACCACATCCACATCCACACCACCCCACACCACCCCACACCACATCCACACCATACACACTCCCCCACACCACCCATACCACCTCACACCACCCACCACCCATACCACCCCACACCACCTAACACCATCCCCGCCACCCACCGCATCCACACCACCCCACACCACTCATACCACCCTACTCCACCGCACACCACACCCGCCACCCACCGCATTCACACCCCCTCACACCACCCATACCACTTTATTTCCATACATCATCACTTCTCTCCAACCTTACCACTTCAACAACACCACTCCAACACCACCATTCCAACAACACCACTTCAACAACACCACTCTACCACCACCATTCCAACAACACCACCACTCCAACAATGCTACTCTAATAACACCACTCCAACAACGCCACTCCAACACCACCACTACTCCAACAACGCCACTTCAACACCACCACTCCAATAACGACACCACTTCAACAACAACACCACTCCAACAACACCATCACTCCAACAACACCACCACTCCAACAACACCACCACCCCAACAACAACACTACTCCGACAACACCACCACTCCAACAACACCACTCCAACAACACCACCACTCCAACACCCCCACCACTCTAACAACAACACTAATCCAACAACACCACTTCAACAACAGCACCACTCTAACAACACAACCTAATACTTCTACCACTCTTGTTAATCTTCCTGCAACACCTCCTTGCTACCACAACCTCATCAACACCCCCCTTGAAATCATTTCTGGAAACAACCTCAAAGCCTTTTGAAAACACTCAAACATCACCCCAAAACTATTTTCAAAATCTCCCATTTTCACCCTACAAAACCACACAAAAGTACAACAAAAAGCCGCTCTGGAACCATTTCCAAACCACACTGAACCTTTTTCAAAATTAATCACAACACCCCCTCGAAACCACCCCAAAACTTCTCTCGAAACTACCCTAACAAACCCCTCAAAACCACCCCAACACCACTCCAACACCTTCTCAAAACCACCCCAACACCCCCTCAAAACCATCCCAGCACCCCCAAAACCACCATTATCGAAGGCCACTTCACTCAGGGCCATCCACTGGTGCAGGGGGTGGAAGAAGAGAACCACGGAAACCTTGTCTCCCACACACCCACCTTTCCCATGTAGCTCACCACCAACGTCACCAGTGCCACCATGAAATCCACTCCCACCATAAACAGCTTCCCCATAAAAGGCCTCACCACTATTTCCACCATGACTTGAACCACCACCACTTCCACCAAGCTTCATACCACTGTCCTGGTTTTTATTTTTCATTTTATTATTATTATTATTTTTATTATTATTATTATTATTATTATTATTATTATTATTATTATTATTATTATTATTATTATTATTATTATTATTATTATTATTATTATTATTATTATTATTATTATTACTATTATTATTATTATTATTATTATTATTATTATTATTATTATTATTATTATTATTATTATTATTATTATTATTATTATTATTATTATTATTATTATTATTATTATTATTATTATTATTATTATTATTATTATTATTATTATTATTATTATTATTATTATTATTATTATTATTATTATTATTATTATTATTATTATTATTATTATTATTATTATTATTATTATTATTATTATTATTATTATTATTATTATTATTATTATTATTGTTATTATTATTATTATTATTATTATTATTATTATTATTATTATTATTATTATTATTATTATTATTATTATTATTATTATTATTATTATTATTATTATTATTATTATTATTATTATTATTATTATTATTATTATTATTATTATTATTATTATTATTATTATTATTATTATTATTATTATTATTATTATTATTATTATTATTATTATTATTATTAGAACTGTTAATGTTGATTCTTAAAACGTTTTTATCCATGGTTTTGCTTGATATCAAAACAGCAAAATTTGGCTGTGTCCAATGACTTGTTTTATATTTTGAATCAGTTTTTTTGTTACTTAATAATTTTTTTATATTTTTATTTAAACCCTGTTTTTTATTTTTTAAACGTTTTTTTTTATTATTTATCACAAATATTTTTTTCTTTTTCGAGACTGTTTCATTTTTATTCATAGTTATTTTTTTCTCTTCTGAAAATAATTTTTTCTTTTCAAAAAACAATTTTTCTTTCAAAAATAATTCCACTTTCTGTTTTTCTTCTTCGCTTCCTTCTTGTTTATTTTTTATCAAGTCCTTTTCAAGGGCAGTTTTTGAGGACTCATTAATTTTTTTATTCTTTTTTTTAATTTTTCTTTCTTGTTTTTCTTTTTTTATGTTTTTATAATTTTTCAAAAAATTATTTTTTTCGAGAATGGTTTTATCTTGATCAAGCCATCTACCATATTCATCCATATTCTCTTTTTTGTTTTTATCACCATTAACATCCTCCTCATCATGAACATAAAAACTAATATCCTTTTTTTTATTTTTTTTATTTTTTTCTTTTTTCTTCTGTTTTTTATTTTTATTTTTTATTTGACAAAAAACTTGTATTTCGCTTGGAAGGCTGTGTCTCAAAATTGTTTTGTGGGTCTTGGCCTTGTCATTATTTTTATTTTTATTTTTTCTTATTTTTTTGCTTCCATAATTTTTTTCATTGATATTTATGCTTCTTATTTTTATTCTTTTTTTGTTTAGCTTTTTTTTACTGTTATTTTTTTCATCAGCATCGTCATTGTAACCAACGCCACCACCACCAAAACTAACATCAAAACCACCACCACCAAAACTATCACCAACACCACCACCACCACCAAAAATATCACCACCACCAAAACCGCCACCACGATAGCTAGTCATGACGTCATTAAAATGTCCATATGGTTGTTGGGCAATGAAGGGTCTAAAAGTTGCGTTTTCACGTTCACGTGGCTTGTGGCAGCAAGGGTGACTGAATAGCTTGTTAACGGGCGCGTTAACGCTTTCATAATCGTTTTTATTCAGCCCATCAGTGCCTCTTGGAACATTCCCGCTGTCGTGTTGGCTTTTTCTAAGAAGCTTTTTGTTGCTGTGGTTTTTGTGAATGCTGTTGTTGTGGTTGTTGTTTTTGTTGTTGTTGTTATTGTTGATGTTGTTGCTGTTGTTGCTGTTGTTGCTGTTGTTGTTGTTTTTGTTGTTTTTGTTGTTTTTGTTGTTTTTTTTGTTGGTAATTTGGATGCTGCTTTCGTAAACATCGTTGTCATCATCATCATTATTGCTGTTGTGGTCAATAGTGTTACTATTATTATTATTATTATTGTTATTGTTACGGGGTGTTATTGTTTTTGTTATGGCTTTTGTTATTGTTATTTTTATTTTTATTTTCATAGCAGCTTCCACTTTTCGTTTTAATGTGTGTTAAATGTCTCTTAAATAAACGTTTGGAGTTATTGTTATTGTTGTTATTAAGACTTTCTCTATTATTATTCTTTTTTTTGTCAACATTACTGCTATCATTAGTCATTTTATTCATATTCTCATAAGTTGTAATAAAACTATGAATAATTTTATTATTATTATTATTATTATTATTATTATTATTATTATTATTATTATTATTATTATTATTATTATTATTATTATTATTATTATTATTATTATTATTATTATTATTATTATTATTATTATTATTATTATTATTATTATTATTATTATTATTATTATTATTATTATTATTATTATTATTATTATTATTATTATTATTATTATATTATTATTATTATTATTATTATTATTATTATTATTATTATTATTATTATTATTATTATTATTATTATTATTATTATTATTATTATTTTTATTATTATTATTGTTATTATTTTTATTATTTTATTATTTTTATTATTATTTATTATTATTATTATTATTATTATTTTATTATTTTTATTATTATTAGTATTAGTATTATTATTATTATTATTGTGTTGTTGTGTTAATTATATTCTTTTTATGAATTTCTGTTTTTGTTTTGAAATTTTCAAAAACATAAATATTGTTATGATATTGTTCATTTTTATCATCTTTATCTTTTTGGTCTTTCTTTTTTTTTTCTTCTTCTTCTTCTCTCTCTTCTTCTTCTTCTACTTCTTCTTCTTCTTCTTCTTCTTCTTCTTCTTCTTCTTCTTCTTCTTCTTCTTCTTCTCTTCTTCTTCTTCTTCTTCTTCTTCTTCTTCTTCTTCTTCTTCTTCTTCTTCTTCTTCTTCTTTTCTTCTTCTTCTTCTTCTTCTTCTTCTTCTTCTTCTTCTTCTTCTTCTTCTTCTTCTTCTTTTCTTCTTCTTCTTTCTTCTTCTATCTTCTTTCATCTTCATCATCCTCATCGTCCTCACCTTCTTTTTTCTTATAAGTTCCATCAGCATCAGCATGTTTAGTGGAAGGATAATGACGACGACGACGATGATGATGATGATGATGATGATGATGGTTATGGTGATTGTGATGATGGTTATACTGACTGATAAAGTGAAGTGTTATAGATTTGAAAAGTTTAATGGTGTCGAAAGTGAAAACTAATTTGACGTAATCAGTTGATGGGGAAAAAGAAGGAGAAGAAAAAGAAGAAAAAGAAGAAGAGGAAGAGGAGGAAGAAGAAGAAGAAGATGAAAAAGAAGAGTGAGATGGAAAAGATGTGGAAAAGAAGGAGGTAGAAGATGATGGAGAGTAAGGTGATTGTGGAACAGGGAGTGATGAAGAGGAGGAAGAGGATGGAGAATAAGATGTCGAAGAAAATAATGGTGGTGATGAAGAAGATGATGATGAAGAGGATGAAGAAGATGATGATGAAGAGGATGAAGAAGATGATGATGAAGAGGATGAAGAAGATGATGATGAAGAGGATGAAGAAGGTGATGATGAAGAGGATGAAGAAGGTGATGAAGAAGAGGATGAAGAAGGTGATGAAGAAGAGGATGAAGAAGATGATGATGAAGAGGATGAAGAAGGTGATGAAGAAGAGGATGAAAGGGAAGGAAGTAGGGATGATGAAAACACAGGCAACGATGGTGGTAACGATGAAAAATGTGAAAAATATTTTGTAAATTTAACTTTAATCTTTCTTTTGCTCCACGCCAAAAAAGGCTGGTGGTAAAAAATTGTTTTCTTGGCAGAAAAAGAAGAAGAAGAAGAAGAAGAAGAAGAAGAAGAAGAAGAAGAAGAAAAAAGAGGAAAATGAGAAGAGGAGAAAAGAGCTGAAGAGGATGAAAAAGAGAATGGTCGGGGTGTTGAAGGCAATGATGATAAAGTTGCAGTTGATGAAGAAAATGGGAATGAAGAAGAAGAGGATAAAGAAGAAAAAGACGATAGAAAGGAAGAAGATGAAGATGGAGAAGAAAAAGAAGAAGAGAAAGAGGAGGATGGAGAAGAAGAAGAAGAAGAGAAAGAGGAGGATGGAGAAGAAGAAGAAGAAGAGAAAGAGGAGGATGGAGAAGAAGAAGAAGAAGAGAAGGAGGAGGATGGAGAGGAAGAAGAAGAAGAGAAGGAGGAGGATGGAGAGGAAGAAGAAGAAGAGAAGGAGGAGGATGGAGAGGAAGTATTGAATACGTGCAGGTCACTCAAAAGGCCCAGTCCCCCCTTAAGACTCCTGTTGACTGCAACTACTTTTCTGCTTCTTCCTTCTTCTCCTTCTTCTCTTTTTCCTCTTTTTCCACTTTTTTTTCCTCCTCCTTTTTTTTCTCCTTCTTTATTTCTTCTTCTTTTTCCTTCTCCTTCTTTTTTTATCTTTTTTGCTATTCTCACCTTTTTCAGAATTCTTTCTTTTTTATTTTTTTTACCTTTATTTTCATCTCTTTTTCGTCTTTTTTTCTCTTTTTGTCTTATTTTTTCTCCATTTTTTCGTTTTCTTGTTTTTACTTTTTTTCTTCTTTTTTTTTGCATTGTTTTTTTAATTTTTTCTTCTCCTTGTTTCATTTTTTTTCTTCTAAGTCTATCATTGATCTTTTTTTCTTTTCCACCTCTCCTTCTTGTTTCCTTGCTATAAAAATTATTGCTTTCATAATACTCATCTTCCTTCTGAAAGTTTTTTTCTTTTTTGTTTTTATTTTTCATTCGATTATTTTTTTTATTTTTGTTTTTATTTTTCATTCGATTATTTTTTTTATTTTTGTTTTTATTTTTCATTCGATCATTTTTTTTATTTATTATTTTTTTTTTCATGTTGTCATTACCCATTCCTTTATTATTAGTGCCAAGGTCTTTTCCATTGATTCCTTCCTTCTCCTTCCTTTTAATACTTTTAAAGTCATCGTCGTCACTCCCATCATAACTTTCATTATCTTCTTCTTCTTCCTCCTCTTCCTCCTCTTCTTCCTCTTCTTCCTCTTCTTCTTCTTCTTCCTTCCCAACCTCCCCCCCATCTTCTCCTTCTTTGTCTTCCTCAACGTCACCACTATCTCCATTCCTTTCTTCTTTCTCTTCGTCAGCTAAATAATCTTCTCTTTTTTCTTTTTCTTCTTCTTCTTCTTCTTTTTCTCCTTCTCTTTCTCCTTCTTCTTCTTCTTCTTCTCCTTCTTCTTCTTCTTCTTCTTTTTCTTCTTCTTCTCCATCATAATCTTCTTCATCATCATCTTCTTCATCATCATCTTCTTCATCATCATCTTCTTCATCATCTTCTTCATCATCATCCATCTCTCCCCCATAAACCACTCCATCGTACAAATGGTCTTTATACATTCCATGTCCGTCAATGCATGAGTAAGAGAGGAGACCGTCTGTTGTTGTTTGGGTTGTGTTTTTTGTTGTTGTTGTTGTTGTTGTTGTTGTTGTTTAGATTGTTTTTTGTTGTTGTTGTTTAGATTGTGTTTTTTGTTGTTGTGGTTGAGGTTGTTGTTGTTTTTAGTGTAGTTGCTGTCTTTTGGGGTGTGGTTGTTGTTGTTTGGAGTGTGGTTGTTGTTGTTTGGAGTGTGGTTGTTGTTGTTTGGAGTGTGGTTGTTGTTGTTTGGAGTGTGGTTGTTGTTGTTTGGAGTGTGGTTGTTGTTGTTTGGAGTGTGGTTGTTGTTGTTTGGAGTGTGGTTGTTGTTGTTTGGAGTGTGGTTGTTGTTGTTTGGAGTGTGGTTGTTGTTGTTTGGAGTGTGGTTGTTGTTGTTTGGAGTGTGGTTGTTGTTGTTTGTAGTGTGGTTGTTGTTGTTTGGAGTGTGGTTGTTGTTGTTTGGGGTGTGGTTGTTGTTGTTTGGAGTGTGGTTGTTGTTGTTTGGAGTGTGGTTGTTGTTGTTTGGAGTGTGCTTGTTGTTGTTTGGGGTGTGGTTGTTGTTGTTTGGAGTGTGGTTGTTGTTGTTTGGAGTGTGGTTGTTGTTGTTTGGAGTGTGGTTGTTGTTGTTTGGAGTGTGGTTGTTGTTGTTTGGAGTGTGGTTGTTGTTGTTTGGAGTGTGGTTGTTGTTGTTTGGAGTGTGGTTGTTGTTGTTTGGAGTGTGGTTGTTGTTGTTTGGAGTGTGGTTGTTGTTGTTTGGAGTGTGGTTGTTGTTGTTTGGAGTGTGATTGTTGTTGTTTGGAGTGTGATTGTTGTTGTTTGGAGTGTGGTTGTTGTTGTTTGGAGTGTGGTTGTTGTTGTTTGGAGTGTGATTGTCGTTGTTTGGAGTGTGGTTGTTGTTGTTTGGGGTGTGGTTGTTGTTGTTTGGAGTGGGATTTTTATTATTTTTTGTGTGGTTGTTTTTTGGGGTTTCGTTGGGGTTTTTGTTGTTGTTAGTTGCTATTGTTGTTACTTTTTTTAATGTTGTTGTTGTTGCTAAATGAGGTAATATTGTTGTTTGTAGTAGTGATGATAGTGGTGTTTGTGTTGTTGTGGTTGTTAGAACATTTTAAATATTCCACGCCAAATATTTTAAACGCTGCAAACGTCACGGAAAAGGCTTCAATTTTTTACCATCGAAATTTTTAATGAAGTATATGAGAATGAAAAGATTATTGAGAATAAAGACCAATATAATATCAACTTAAGTTATTCGTCTCTCTCCCTCTCTTCCTACTTCCAGTTTCTCTTTTTTCAATACTCTCCAGAAGCAGACATCAATCAATTAACCTGTTCCATCACTCATTCCCTTTTCAAACTTTTAGTTTCCAAAGTTTTTATCCACCCACCCATCCATTCATTCATCCATCCATTCATTCATCCATCCATTCATTCATCCATCCATTCATCCATCCATCCATTCATCCATCTATTCATTCATCCGTCCATCCATTCATCCATCCATTCATTCATCCATCCATCCATCCATTCATTCATCCATTCATTCATCCATCCATTCATCCATCCATTCATTCATTCATCCATTCATTCATCCATCCATTCATCTATCCATCAATCTATTCATTCATCAATACATCCGTTCATACACTTATCCATTCATTTATCCATTCATCCATGTATTTATCCATTCATCCATGTATTCATCTGTGCATTCATTCGTTTTTCCATTTATCCATTTCTTTCTTTCTTTTTCATTCATTTTTTCATTCAATTGTCCATTCGTCTTTCACTCTTCCACTCATTCCTCCACTCATGTTTCTCCACAAACACATTTCCACCCACCTAACTTCAATCCGCACTTTTTCAAAATATACTTTTAATCAACCTTCACCCACCCCTATTCATCTACCTTCATCCACCCCTCCCCTCCCGTTCACTCATTTTCATTCATCTACCCCCATCCGCTCACCCCCATTTATTGACCCCCTTTCATCCACCCCCTTTCATCCGCCCCCTTCATCCATCCCCATTTATCCACCCCCCTTCATTCACCCCCATTCACCCACCCCCATTCACTCATCTCTATCATCCACCACTATTTATCCATCCCCATTCACTCACTCCCATTCATCCATTCTTATTCATCTACCCTCATTCATCCATTTCAATTCACTCACTCCCATTCAACCACCCTCATTCATGCATCCCTATCCATTCATCCCTATCCATTCACCCCCATTCATCCACCCCCATCCATCCACCCCCATCCATCCACCCCCATCCATCCACCCCCATTCATCCACCCCCATTCATCCACCCCCATCCATCCACTCCCATCCATTCACCGCCATTCATCCACCCCCATCCATCCACCCCCATCCATCTACCCCCATCCATCCACCCCCATCCATCCACCCCCATCCATCCACCGCCATTCATCCACCCCCATCCATCCACCCCATTCATCCACCTCTATCCATCCACCCCCATTCTTCCACCCCAATCATTCATCCCCATTTATCCATTTCCCTTCATCCATTTCACTCACTCTTCCATTCAACCACTTTTATCCACCCATACATTTAATGTACCTCCATTCACACCTGAACCTCTCTTTTCATCCATCTTCTCCTCCTCTTTCTAAACAATCTCCATCAAAACTTCTCTTTCTTCTTCTCCATGAATAAAACGACTTTTTCCTTGGAGAACAAATGGGAGAGAAGGGACAGCAAGGTGGAAGGGTGTGTGATGTGCTGTAATTGTTGTCTCGTAGCGCCTTTGTCGTGTGCCGTGACATGCGATTAACAAATTAATTGAAAAACATCTCGTTCAAATAATTAACCGATCAATCAAGCCACCCTTTCATCTATCCATCCACTCATCCTTCTATCCATCCACTCATCCTTCTATCCATCCACTCATCCTTCTATCCATCCACTCGTCCTTCTATCCATCCACTCGTCCTTCTATCCATCCACTCGTCCTTCTATCCATCCACTCGTCCTTCTATCCATCCACTCGTCCTTCTATCCATCCATTCGTCCTTCTATCCATCCACTCGTCCTTCTATCCATCCACTCGTCCTTCTATCCATCCACTCGTCCTTCTATCCATCCACTCGTTCTTCTATCCATCCACTCGTCCTTCTATCCATCCACCCTTCCATCTCTCCATCCACTATTCCTTCTATCCATCCATTTATCTATCCATCCATTCATCTATCTATCCATTCATCCATCCATCCATTCATCTATCCATCCATTTATCTATCCATCCATTCATTTATCCATCCATTCATCTATCCATCCATTCATCCATCCATCCATTCATCTATCCATCCATTCATCTATCCATCCATCCAGCTAGTTACTCATCTATCTGTTCACCCACCCATCCACCCACCCATCCACTCACCCATCCACCCACCCATCCACCCATCCATCCATCTATTCATTCATCCATCCACCCACTCATCCACCCACCCATCCATCTATTCGTTCATCCATCCACACTTCCATCCACCCAACTTTTTATCTACCCTTTTTTCTATCTATTCTTTTGTTCATCCATGCATCAATCTATTTTTTCATCTGCCCATCTATTACATAACAACATCACCAACACTGACACCAGCAACAACAGCACCACCCATATCAACACCAACAAAAACAACAAAAACCTATAACGACAACACCAACATTAACAATGCCAACAACACCATCACCAACAACAACAATACCAACAACACCCCCAACAACAACACCACCAACAACAACATACTAGCAATAACACCAACAACAACACCCCTAGAAACAACACCACCAACAACAACATACCAGCAATAACACCAACAACAACAACACCCCCTAACAACAACACCACCAACAACAACACCAACAACGTCATCACCACCACAACAACACCACCAAAAACAACAACACCATCACCATTACAGGCCTCTGAAGTCAAAAAAGTTTTTTAATCAAATTTCGAAAAAAAACAGGAAAGAAAATAATGGAAGGAAACCCGTTGAAAAAAACTGTGGAATTCTGAAAAGGCTTCTAACGAACAGAAGATTTTCTTGTTTTCAATTATGAAATTGTCAGATTCGCTGAGTTTTTTTTTTCAAAAAAACTATTTCAGTTATTTCATAATTCATTCGACCACCCATTCATTCGACCACCCATTCACTCATTCACCCATTCATTCGACCACCCATTCATTCGACCACCCATTCACTCATTCACCCATTCATTCGACCACCCATTCATTCGACCACCCATTCACTCATTCACCCATTCATTCGACCACCCATTCATTCATCCACCCATTCACTCATCCACCCATTCACTCATCCACTCACTCACTCACCTACCCATTCACCCATCCACCCATTCATTCGACCACCCATTCACTCATCCACCCATTCACTCATCCACCCATTCATTCGACCACCCATTCACTCATCCATCCATTCACTCAAGCACCCATTCACTCATCCACCCATTCACTCATCCACCCATTCACTCATCCACCCATTCACTCATCCACCCATTCACTCATCCACCCATTCACTCATTAAGTTGACCACCCAATTATTTAGCTTTTTATTCGCACAGATACATGACCAGCCCCCACTCAATTATTCATTACTATGAGCCATCCATCCAACCATCACTCAACCACCACCCAACCACCAACCAACCATCACTAAACCACCACCCAACCATCACTTAACCACCACTGACCCACCACTTACCCACCACTCAAGCACCATCCAACCACCACCCAATCAACACCCATTCAACACCCAACCACCATTCAACCGCCACCCAACCGCCACCCAACCACCACCCACCCACCACCCAAACAACACCCTATCACCACCCAATCACCACTCAACCACCATTCAACCATTACCCAACCACCACCCACCTTTTCTTTCACACCCATAGAGTTCAAATCTCAGACACACAGCTGTTTTATGTTTGGCGTAAGGCAAGATTCGAAGCCGAGACGTTGTGATCCAGGTTGGTAACCAGGTCATTTGGGTGGTTACAGGGTCTGTGTTACCGGAGAAAATCTGAGGTGCAGTGTGGTGTGGTGTGGTGTGGTGTGGTGTGGTGTGGTGTGGTGTGGTGTGGTGTGGTGTGATGTGGTGGGGTGTGGTGTGGTGTGGTGTGGTGTGGTGTGGTGTGGTTTGGTGTGGTGTGGTGTGGTGTGGTGTGGTGTGGTGTGGTGTGGTGTGGTGTGGTGTGGTGTGGTGTGATGTGGTGTGGTGTGGTGTGGTGTGGTGTGGTGTGGTGTGGTGTGGTGTGGTGTGGTGTGGTGTGGTGTGGTGTGGTGTGGTGTGGTGTAGTGTGGTGTGGTGTGGTGTGGTGTGGTGTGGTGTGGTGTGGTGTAGTGTGGTGTAGTGTGGTGTAGTGTGGTGTAGTGTGGTGTGGTGTGGTGTGGTGTGGTGTGGTGTGGTGTCGTGTGGTGTGGTGTGGTGTGGTGTGGTGTGGTGTGGTGTTGTGTAGTGCGGTGTGGTGTAGTGTGGTGTGGTTTGGTGTGGTGTGGTTTGGTTGGTGTGGTGTGGTGTAGTGTGATGTGGTGTAGTGTGGTGTGGTGTGGTGTGGGGTGGTGTGGTGTGGCGTGGTGTGGTGTGATGTGGCGTGGTGTGGTGTGGTGTGGTGTGGTGTGTTGGGGTGTGGTGTGGTGTGGTGTCGTGCGGTGTCGTGTGGTGTGGCGTGGTGTGGTGTGGTGTGGTGTGGTGTGGTGTGATGTGGTGTGGTGTGGTGTGGTGTGGGGGAGTGTGGTAATAAAAGAAAAAGAAGAAAAGAAGAAAGACTTTTTTAATGCGAGTAAAAAAGCAAAGTGTGAAAAAATTGTGAAAAAAAAAACAAAGAAAAAAAATAGAAAAAAACGAAGAACAGGAAAATGTTGAAAAATGGAGGATGTGGGAACATTTGATAGCAATTAAAATATCACAAAGGAAGGACAAGTAATTTGGAGTTTTTGTTTCAAAAGGAGGAAAAGGAAGATAAAAAAACAAAATAAAAAAAGAAAAATGAGAAAAGAAGGAAATGAGGGGAAAAAAGTAGAAAAAAAAAGAAAAAGGAAATGAGCAAAGGAAGAATAGAAAAAGAAAGAAAAGAAATGGATTGATGTCGAGTCATGTGAAGATTAAAGGAATGAACTTGAATGAAAATAACTTTTGTGCAGATTAGAAAAACTAAAATAAAAAAACTGAATTGAAAAAATAGAAAAAAAGATTATTTTAACCTTTATTTGTTTTTATCGCATCCTCATACCACCACCATCGTCATCATCATCATCATCATCATCATCATCATCATCATCATCATCATCATCATCATCATCATCATCATCATCATCATCATCATCATCATCATCATCATCATCATCATCATCATCATCATCATCATCATCATCATCATCATCATCATCATCATCATCATCATCATCATCATCATCACCACCACCACCACCACCACCACCACCACCACCACCACCACCACCACCACCACCACCTCTTCATGACGCATCCACCTGCCAGCCCTCTCGTACTCCACCACAAACGAAGGACAAAACTCACGACCCTGTGGGTTAGTATTTTTATTATTTTTATTATTTATTCATATTTTTATCTAAATTTTTTTTTCTTTTTTTATTCGCTTCTTCATTTTTATTAGCTCGTTATTATTTTTCAAATCTGCTTTTTTTTCTTACTTTCTCAAAATTTTTTGCCTCTTTAACCTGTTTAATGTTTTTATTATGATTTTTTTCTTTATCGTTTACTATGTTCAATAATTATTTCACTTTTTGTTTTTTTTATTTTTTTATGTTCATTCATTCTTTGTTCATTTTTATTATATTTATTTTTAACTTTTTTTATATATTTTTCCTCAATCTGTTAGTTTTATTTTTATTATTTTTCTCATAATTGTTGCAAAACCTCTCTTTTTTATTTTTTTTTGTTTTTTTTCAATTTTTTTATTCGTTTTTTTAACTTTTTTTCCCTATTTTTCGCTGGTTCTTTTTTCAATTTCTGTCGGTATTTATCTTTGGCATTTTTTATGGTTCCAACTCTCATTTTTCTAGTTTTGCTGACTTTCTTTCGAGATTTTATTTTTTTCTTTGTGAAGCTCTTTTGCACTGTCTTTTTCCTTTCTCATTATTTCTTTTTCCAATTCAAATTGTCCTTTTCCATTATCCATTAATATAATTTTTTATCCATATATACACAGTTCAAAAAACTGTACTAGTCTATTTTCAGAAAGTTCCGAAGCCGAAAAAGCATCTTTGTTTTATTTGAAAATCTGTTTTTTAAAGTTGTTCGTGTGATCATTGATTTAATAGCAGTCAAAAGACGACTTTTTTTTCAAACGTGTTTTTCTTTGTTGGAATTCACAATGGAACTTTTTCCTTACACTTTTTAGACTTTTTAAAATAAAATAACTACCAAAATCTAAAGATATTTCCATATTTTCGAAAGATTTCCATCTTTGAGGGGTTTTTTGTTCAGGCAATCCATGAAACAATGTTTTTTCTACCCCCTCCCCCTCCTCTCCCCCCCCCTCCCCCCCCCCTCTTCCCTTTCTTCATTTAAATCAAAAACACCACAACAACTACTTTTTCCGTCACAACAAATATCACCAATTTGAAAAAACAACAACTGCCACAGAACAACTCTTGAACAACCACTCTCACCAAACAACCACCATACAACAGCTACTACACTACAAAAACCACACAACAACAGCCCCGCAACTACACAACAACAACAACCACGCAACTACACAACAAGTACTACACAACAACTCCCAAACAGACAACAACCTCACAACAACAACCACACTAACAACCACACAACAACAACCACACAACAACAACAACCGCACAACAACAACCACACAAAAACAACCACACAACAACAACCACACAACAACAACCACACAACAACAACCACACAACAACAACCACACAACAACAACCACACAAAAACAACCACACAACAACAACCACACAACAACAACCACACAACAACAACCACCCAACAACAACCACACAACAACAACCACACAACAACAACCACACAACAACAACCACACAACAACAACCACACAACAACAACCACACAACAACAACCACACAACAACAACCACATAACAACAACCACACAACAACAACCACACAACAACAACCACACAACAACAACCACAAAACAACAACCACACAACAACAACCACATAACAACAAGCACACAACAACAACCACACAACAACCACACAACAAAAACCACACAACAATCTCTCAACAATAACCACATAACAGTCACTAGGATGACGTAGGCTTAGTTTTTATAAACCTTTCTACATCACCCAATTATTCCGATCAATCGTCGTATTTCATTCCCTGTTTTTGCTGTCTCTTTCCATGCGCACCTTTACGTCAACACGCACACACACACACACACACACAAACACAAACACAAACACAAACACACACACACACACACACACACCCACACACACACACACACACACACACACACACACACACACACACACACACACACACACACACACACACACACACACACACACACACACACACACACACACACACACACACACACACACACATACACACACACACACAAACACTCACACATACACACACACACACACACACACACACACACACACACACACACACACACACACACACACACACACACACACACACACACACACACACACACACACACACACACACACACACACACACACACACACACACACACACACACACACACACACAAACACA
Source organism: Branchellion lobata (assembly GCA_947562095.1). Classification (NCBI taxonomy): domain Eukaryota; kingdom Metazoa; phylum Annelida; class Clitellata; order Hirudinida; family Piscicolidae; genus Branchellion; species Branchellion lobata. The sequence continues at coordinate 4,958,454 of OX387252.1, read as the reverse complement.
CTCACACGAACACACAAACGCACCCAAACATCTTGCTTCTTATGTAGATCTCACATTAAAAATAAGTATGAACATTTTGTCGTCATTTTAATCGATTTTTTGTGCTTTGAAAAGAGTGACTGTTCCATTGGAAAATACTTCTCATCATTTTATTTTCCATTTCATCTGTTTTTCTCCTCTTTTTTTTTCTATTTTTTATTCTTTTTCTTTTTCTTTTTCTTTATCTTCTTTTTCTTTATTTTTTTTTTCATCTTTTTCTTTTTTTTTTCTTTTCCTTCTCATTCATTTTTTTCTTTTCCTTCATTCTTTTTTTCTTTTTTTTCTTTTTTTTCTTCATTTTTTTTTCTTTTTTTTCTTTTTTTTGCATTTTTTTCATCTTCTTTTTTTCCTTATCCTCTCATTCCTTTCTTGTCTTTTTCCTTTTTTCTTTTTTTCCTTTTTCTTTCGATCAAACAAAAACAGTTTTCCACCATCAAAACATACCGACACAATTGTGATTACACGACTAAGCCCAATGCTTGATCTGTCACTGTGGTCAAGTAGGTAGCGTGCTGTGTAACGATGACATTGAAATCCGAATTGCCAAGTTCAAATCCTGGGTGAGCCATAAATTGAACACAAATAAAGCTCACTCTCAGAGACGGCTTTTATTGGAAAAATAAATGAAAAATAAAAAGTTAAAATGAACTGAAAACTATAATAAAAACAAACAAAATTAAAAAATTTATAGAAATAAAACATTAAAAAAAACTTTTTGTTATTGTGGCCGAGTGCTCAACTCGCTAGTTTTTCTACTGCGGAGTCGTCGGTTCGATTGCAGGTTGATGCCCAACGTTGCAAATCTTCATGGCTTATGGTTGAAACCTTCCATTAAACTTCCAAATTATTTTTGTTTTGTTTTGTTTTTAATTTTTTTCAATTTTTCAATTTTTCAAATTTTCTACATTTGTTTTTCATGCATTTTTATTTTTATTTTCATAATTTTTATTGAAGATTCAATGCTATATAGGTGCTCGCATAAAATTTTTGTAAGAATATTTTTTGGAGTATTAACCACTAGTAAAACCACTGACACCACCATCACCATCACCACCACCACCATCACCACCACCACCACCACCACCACCACCACCACTATCACCACCACCACCACCATCAGCACCATCCCCACCATCAGCACCACCACCACTACCACCACCCCTACCACCATTGCCACCACTACCACCACTACTACCACTACTGCCACCACCACCACCTTCCCCTCTCCACCATTTATACAACTACTGCTACTACTACTACTACTACTACTAACACCACCACCATCACCACCACCACCACCACCACCACCACCACCACCACCACCACCACCACCACCACCACCACCACCACCACCACCACCACCACCACCACCACCACTAACAACACTACAACAACCACTACCACTACACAAACCAGCACAACAACCACCACAGCAATCACCACCACCACCACTACCAACAGTACAAAAACCACCACCACTAAACAACCAACACAACCACCACCACCACTAAAACAACCAACACAACCACCACCACCACCACCACCCCCACCACCACCACCACCACCACCACCACAATCTTCCTTATACCATCTTTATCATCCATTTTTCCTTTTTTGATATCTAATCCTCTTAGCACAAATATGAAAAAATAAAAAAACGTCAAAGCTGAGAAATAGCCCTCAGTGTAGTGCCAGGCCAAAATACTTTTTCAATTCTTCTCAAAAAAAATTCTAAAAGTTATTTTTATTCAAAATCAAAATATAAAAACATTTTTTTCTTTTTTTTTATATAATTTTTTTTCCTTAAATCAGAATGTTAAAGGATTTTTTTTAATAAATTTTTCATTACTTCAAAACTCCGACTATTCTTTGTCTCGCATATAAATTTTCTTCCGAAAAAAGTCTAATTGAAAGATTTTTCAAGCTTAGGAATTTGATACGGACTCATTGGAGGCATTGCGTATTACTCGATCATAATGAAACATCACTGCATCCCAGCCCATCCTTCCCTTCTTCTTTCTCATCCTTCCATCCTTCATTCCATTTCATTTTTACTTTTCTTTTTTCTCATCCCTCCATCCTTCATCCCATCTCATCCTTTTCTCCTTCCCTTCTCATCACCCTGCCTCATTCAATGCTTTCATTCCTCCATCCTTCCATCTCATTTAACTCCTTCACCTCCCACCTCTCCATTTCATCTCAACTTTACTCTTTTTTTATCCTGACATCCCTCCATCTCTCATCCCATCTCATCCTCTTGTCTTCCTCTTTTCATCCCTCTAATCCCTTCGAATCTTCAATTCTTTTCTCTTATTCAACCTTTCATTCCTTCGTCCATTTCACTTTTTTTTTAATCACATCATCCAATTCCGTTACATCTTCTCATCCATCCCTCCATCTCTTTCCACTATTTTTATTTTCAAACTTGAAAACATACCTCTAACGATACTTCCAGTTTTTTCTTCTCATTTCTCTTTCCCGAGTATTTTTCCATTTATTTCTTATTAATTTTCCAACTGGAACCTTCCCGTGGTGTTTCATTCTTATTCAACTATGAACACCGAACAAAAAAACAATGCCCACCAACAAACTCACTCAAAGGCGATACGAACATCACCAAAAACCGCAAACAGCATTTGAAAACCACACTAACTCAAAACTATCAGCCAACGCAACCCCGTCCAAAACATAAACCTCTGATCCATTTTTTTCTGCAAAATTTAAACCTTTTTTCCAAAAATTATTTTGAAAATTTGAACTGTGCAAAACGTCTAATTGCTTTGCCCAATCGCCTAAGTCACTGAATTGAAAAATTTTTCTTAATCAAAGATAAGGCAGGATTAGTTTTTCTATTTTCAATTTTCTGTTTTATGGTTTGATTTGTTTTTGTTTTTTAAATTGTTTTTTTTTTGTTTTTCGTGTTTTCTTCTTGATCCAACTTCAATGTAACAATGAAACTGTTCATAAATTTTTGAACTTATTTATGAAAATATCTTCAAAAACCGATGGATGATTATAAGGACTTTTTCCCATTTTTTTGTAACCTCAAAATAATAAAAAAATTCTTAAAATATTTATTTGTTTTTTTGAATAAGAAAATTTTTCAAAAAACTACAGAATTTGAATTGTTTTTTTTTCTTCCTATACACCTTTGTTTTTTTTTTCATCTCATTCTCTTTTTGTTTTTTATATAATTTTTTCCTTTTTTTCTTCATCATCATAATCTTTTCTTTTTTCTTCATCATCATAATCTTTTCTTTTTTTCTTCATCATCATAATCTTTTCTTTTTTTCTTCTCATTTTTCGTCTTTCTCTTTTTTTTTTCTTCCTTTTCTTCTTCTTCTTCTTCTTCTTCTTCTTCTTCTTCTTCTTCTTCTTCTTCTTCTTCTTCTTCTTCTTCTTCTTCTTCTTCTTCTTCTTCTTCTTCTTCTTCTTCTTCTTCTTCTTCTTCTTCTTCTTCTTCTTCTTCTTCTTCTCCTTCTTCTTCTTCTTCTTCTTCTTCTTCTTCTTCTTCTTCTTCTTCTTCTTCTTTTCCTTCTTCTTCTTCTTCTTCTTCTTCTTCTTCTTCTTCTTCTTCTTCTTCTTCTTCTTCTTCTTCTTCTTTTCCTTCTTCTTCTTCATTTTCTTCTTCTTCTTCTTCTTCTTCTTCTTCTTCTTCTTCTTCTTCTTCTTCTTCTTCTTCTTCTTCTTCTTCTTCTTCTTCTTCTCCTTCTTCTTCTTCTTCTTCTTCTTCTTCTTCTTCTTCTTCTTCTTCTTCTTCTTCTTCTTCTTCTTCTTCTTCTTCTTCTTCTTCTCCTTCTTCTTCTTCTTCTTCTTCTTCTTCTTCTTCTTCTTCTTCTTCTTCTTCTTCTTCTTCTTTTCCTTCTTCTTCTTCTTCTTCTTCTTCTTCTTCTTCTTCTTCTTCTTCTTCTTCTTCTTCTTCTTCTTCTTCTTCTTCTTCTTCTTCTTCTTTTCCTTCTTCTTCTTCATTTTCTTCTTTTTCTTCTTCTTCTTCTTCTTCTTCTTCTTCTTCTTCTTCCTCTTCTTCTTCTTCTTCTTCTTCCTCTTCTTCTTCTTCTTCTTCTTCTTCTTCTTCTTCTTCTTCTTCTTCTTCTTCTTCTTCTTCTTCTTCTTCTTCTTCTTCTTCTTCTTTCCTTCTTCTTCTTCTTCTTCTTCTTCTTCTTCTTCTTCTTCTTCTTCTTCTTCTTCTTCTTCTTCTTCTTCTTCTTCTTCTTCTTCTTCTTCTTCTTCTTTTCCTTCTTCTTCTTCATTTTCTTCTTCTTCTTCTTCTTCTTCTTCTTCTTCTTCTTCTTCTTCTTCTTCTTCTTCTTCTTCTTCTTCTTCTTCTTCTTCTTCTTCTTCTTCTTCTTCTTCTTCTTCTTCTTCTTCTTCTTCTTCTTCTTCTTCTTCTTCTTCTTCTTCTTCTTCTTCTTCTTCTTCTTCTTCTTCTTCTTCTTCTTCTTCTTCTTCTTCTTCTTCTTCTTCTTCTTCTTCTTCTTCTTCTTCTTCTTCTTCTTCTTCTTCTTCTTCTTCTTCTTCTTCATCAATCTCATCCTACTTTCACAAGGCCAATTGCTTGACGAGCCTTTTCCACACTTCCATTTTGTTCATTTTTTTTTTTTCTATTCTTTTTTTTCAATTATTTTTCCTTATTATTTTTTTTTTCGTTCATCTTTCTCTTCTTCAACCACTTTCCACTCTTCCTGAAGCCTCTTGTGGACGGGTGGGCATTCGAAGACACGCTTGATTTTGTGGGTATTAAGAAAAATAAGCTTTAGTGGATACCAAGAAGGAAACAGATATTTGGGTATTTGGTGGAAATAAGCGGGTACTGGGGTGTATTGAAAGAGGGGTGAGTGAGGTTGGTGTGTCTTCAGAAGGAATGAGGTGTTCCAATGGGTATTCAAGG
>OX387252.1:4930275-4953327 GCA_947562095.1 Branchellion lobata | reverse complement strand
CAAGGGAAACAACGGGGTGTCCATGAAGGATAAAGGAGAAGGAGGCATTAGATTGGTGTGGAAGAAGGTGTTGGGTGGTTGTTGGAGGGTTGTTTGGATAGGTATTTAGGTGGTTATTGGGGGTTGTTTGGATGGGTATTTGGGTGTTTTTGGGGGGTGTTTGGATGGGTATTTGGGTGTTTTTGGGGGTTGTTTGGATGGGTATTTGGGTGTTTTTGGGGGTTGTTTGGATGGGTATTTGGGTGTTTTTGGGGGTTGTTTGGATGGGTATTTGGGTGTTTTTGGGGGTTGTTTGGATGGGTATTTGGGTGTTTTTGGGGGTTGTTTGGATGGGTATTTGGGTGTTTTTGGGGGGTGTTTGGATGGGTATTTGGGTGTTTTTGGGGGGTGTTTGGATGGGTATTTGGGTGTTTTTGGGGGTTGTTTGGATGGGTATTTGGGTGTTTTTGGGGGGTGTTTGGATGGGTATTTGGGTGTTTTTGGGGGTTGTTTGGATGGGTATTTGGGTGTTTTTGGGGGTTGTTTGGATGGGTATATGGGTGTTTTTGGGGGTTGTTTGGATGGGTATTTGGGTGTTTTTGGGGGTTGTTTGGATGGGTATTTGGGTGTTTTTGGGGGGTGTTTGGATGGGTATTTGGGTGTTTTTGGGGGTTGTTTGGATGGGTATTTGGGTGTTTTTGGGGGGTTGTTTGGATGGGTATTTGGGTGTTTTTGGGGGGTGTTTGGATGGGTATTTGGGTGTTTTTGGGGGTTGTTTGGATGGGTATTTGGGTGTTTTTGGGGGTAGTTTGGATGGGTATTTGGGTGTTTTTGGGGGAGTGTTGAGAAAAAGGGAGTTGGGTGTTCAGAGGGTGCAGGTTGGTATTAGACGTGTATTAAGGTATAAAAAACGACGAAAAACAAAATGACGGGTCTGTGGGAGACGTGGTGTGAATTGACCACGACAACAACGTCGTAAGTTGACTGCCAATGATATTATAGGGCGTAAAAAAATGAAAAAGTGAGAAAAAAAAATGAATCATAGAAAAGTCAAAAAAGAAAACGAAAATGAAAAAATTAATGAATAAATGATATGAATGATACTTTGAAGAAACAAAAAACAAACAATATATTATCAAAAAACAAAATAGAAAAACAATGTGGACCGGCAATGACAACGTGCACTGTCCTTAGTGGAAGCTTACCGTTTTTTTTCTTGTTTTTTTAATTATTTTTATTTTCATTATTTTTTTGTTTTTTTATTTTTAATTTGTTTCATTTATTTTATTTTTCATTTTCGTTTTTAATTTTTCATTTTCACTTTCCATGCAAGTGTGTGATTAGAATGTCGATTGGAGGTGATGTTGGCATGCGGTGAAAAGTTGTTTTCTGGTGCTTTCGAACACCACCGTGCATCCACGTGTATTTTATCAACAAAAAAATAACAGAAAACAATAAAAATGTATAAAACATTAGTGTATAAAAACTCACGTATAAAAAGAATGTACAAAAAATAGGTGTATAAAAATTAATGAAGAAAAATTTGGAAACAGAACTCGATGAAAGTGTATGAATAGCCACCTACAAGAGAGAAATGTTAGTAAAAAAATTTTTTAGAATTGGACAGAGGAATACAATACAATACAATACAATACAACACAATACAATACAATACAATATAATACAATACAATACAATAAAATACAATACAATACAATAAAATACAATACAATACAATACAATACAAAACAATACAATAAAATACAATACAATGAAATACAATACATTGAAATACAATACAAAACAATACAATAAAATACAATTTAACACAATGCAATACGTTGCAATGCAATACAAAAGAATACAATACAATACAATACAATACAATACAATAAAATACAATACAATACAATAAAATACAATATAATACAATACAATACAAAACAATACAAAAAAATACAATACAATGAAATACAATACATTGAAATACAATACAAAACAATACAATAAAATACAATTTAACGCAATGCAATACGTTGCAATGCAATACAAAAGAATACAATACAATACAATACAAATACGAACATTATTATAGTGGCATTAACCCCGTGAAACTCCGAGCATGACAAGGAGTATTCAAAATGAGAGACGTGAGTTGGGGGAATGAAGGAAAGTGAGGATGGAGTTGATGACACACAAAAAATTGAATAATTAATAAAATAATTCAAAATAATAATAAAACTGATAAACTTTTGAAGAAGTAGAAAAAATAAAATGTTGATAAGAAAAGGCTGGAAAAAATGAAACTAAAAAAATGAACTGGTTTGAAAAAAGTAGATTAAGCTGCAAAATGTGATTCAGAACTGAATATATAATTCTTTGGAAAAAATTGATCAAACGGAAGTAGTATGCAGTGAGCGATAAAAGGGATTGGACGATAATAAAGACTGCTTGATTCCTCTTTGTTTAATCTGTTTCTATATTCTTTCTTATTTTTTGTTTTTCATCCGGATTATTTTCTTTTTTGTTTCAAGTCATTGAACTCTTCCTTCCTTTCATCCTTTCACTTTTTTTAGTTTTTTACGGACTTTGGTTTTTTTGTTGTTTGCTTTTCCATTTTTGATGTCGTTTTTATAGATTTTTATCTAATCTTTTGTTTTTCCATCCTGCTTCACATCACAAAAATATAATTTTTTTTCAATATTTGCAGCAAAATCAGAATGTCGGCACCAAAGACACATTATAAACGACATTTTCCTATTTCAAAGATTTCTTTTATATAGCGCTAACTGGAAAATGACATTAAACAAACTTTTTTATGGTTTACGTATCCCTCCAAAACTTTTCTTCATCTCTCCCCACCTTTCCACCTCTCACCACCTCATCCTCCCCACCTCTCACCACCTCATCCTCCCCACCTCTCACCACCTCATCCTCCCCACCTCTCACCACCTCATCCTCCCCACCTCTCACCACCTCATCCTCCCCACCTCTCACCACCCCATCCTTCCCACCTCTCACCACCTCATCCTCCCCACCTCTCACCACCTCATCCTCCCCACCTCTCACCACCTCATCCTCCCCACCTCTCACCACCTCATCCTCCCCACCTCTCACCACCTCATCCTCTCCACTTCCCATTACATCATTCTTCCCATCTTCCACCACCCCGCCTTCTACTACCCCCTCCCACCCGTCATTCAAGTGGTCTGTATCAAAGACCCTTCTGTGCCACTCGTCTTTTTGTTTTTTATAGTTATTTATTTTTATGTTTGTTTTTATATTTTTTTATATTTTTTAAACCAAACACGAGTCAACTCTATGACGTTTATAATAGCGACAAAAAACACTAATAACTATAATGACAACAACAAAAACAAATATGAACACAACAACAACAATAAACACAACAGCAACAAATAAAACAACAATAAACAACAACACTAAACATATCAATAACAATATACAATAACAATGAACATCAAAACAACAATGAATAACAACAACAATAAACAACAACAATAAATAACAACAACAATAAATAACAACAACAATAAATAACAACAACAATAAATAACAACAACAATAAAAATCACAAACAACAATAAATAACAACAACACGCCAACTTCATTTCCATTCCACCGCTTCAAACCTCCCTCCCATTCCACCTCCCACCTCTCCACAACTACATTCGATTCAAAAAGTCGTTCATGCAACCATCCACAACACACCGCCTTTAATCTTACATGAAACACATAACAAACAAACCCCACAAACCACTGTGCGCAGTATAAGGTTTTCAACACACATACAACGCACACCACACACGCAACACATACAACACATACAACACACACTATACATACAACACACACCACACACAACACACATAACACACACCATACACAATACACACACCACACACACCACACACCACACACACAGCACACTCCAGACACAACACACACAACACAGACACCACACACAACCCACACCGCATACAACACACACACTACACACAACGCACATACAACACACACAACACACACAACACACACCACACACAACACACACCACACCACACAACACAACACACACCACATACACCACACACAACACACACAACACACACACAACAAACACAACACACACAACACATACAACACACACAACACCACACTACACACAACACACTTACAACACACGCTACAAACAACACACACACCCCACACACAACACACACCAGACACAACACACATACAACACACATACAACACACACTACACCACACACAACACACACACACACACACACACACCACATCAAACTACCCACACCACACACACCACACCAGACCCACTACATACACCATACACACCACACACACAACAAAAACAGTACACACAACGCACACCACGCACCACACACACCACACACACCACACACCACACACACCACACACACCACACACCACACACCACACACACCACACACACCACACACCACACACCACATACACCACACACCACACACCACACACACCACACACCACACACACCACACACCACACACACCACACACACCACACACCACACACACCACACACACAACAAAAACAGTACACACAACGCACACCACGCACCACACACACCACACACACCACACACCACACACACCACACGCCACACACACCACACACCACACACACCACACACCACACACACCACACACACCACACACCACACACCACATACACCACACACCACACACCACACACACCACACACCACACACACCACACACACCACACACCACACACACCACACACCACACACACCACACACACCACGCACCACACACACCACACACCGCACACACCACACACACCACACACACCACACACACCACACACACCACACACACCACACACACCACACACCACACACCACATACAACACACACCACACACCACACACACCACACACACCACACACCACATACACCACACACCACATACACCACACACCACACACACCACACACCACATACACCACACATAAAACACACCACACATATCACACACACCGCACACACCACACACACCGCACACACCACATACACCACACACCACATACACCACACACCACACACCACACACCACACACCACACACCACACACCACACACACCACACACCACATACACCACACATAAAACACACCACACATATCACACACACCGCACACACCACACACACCGCACACACCGCACACACCACACACACCACACACACCACACACACCACACACACCATACACACCACATACCATTTACAACTTGAGTTTATAACCGGTCTTTTCATCATTTCTTTGTGCCTGTCTTTTCATCCTCCTCTCCTCATCATCATCTTCTTCTTCATCCTCCTCTCCTCATCATCATCTTCTTCTTCATCCTCCTCTCCTCATCATCATCTTCTTCTTCATCCTCCTCTCCTCATCATCATCTTCTTCTTCATCCTCCTCTCCTCATCATCATCTTCTTCTTCATCCTTTTCTCCTCATCTTCTTCTTCTTCTTTTTCATCCTCCTCTCCTCATCTTCTTCTTCTTCTTCTTTTTCTTCTTTTTCATCCGCTTCTCTTCATCATCATCTTCTTCTTCTTCTTCTTCTTCTTCTTCTTCTTCTTCTTCTTCTTCTTCTTCTTCTTCTTCTTCTTCTTCTTCTGGCCTCGAAACTCTATGGGGTTGATGCCACTATAATAATATTCGTTTTTGTATTGTATTGTATTGTATTCTTCTTCTTCTTCTTCTTCTTCTTCTTCTTCTTCTTCTTCTTCTTCTTCTTCTTCTTCTTCTTCTTCTTCTTCTTCTTCTTCTTCTTCTTCTTCTTCTTCTTCTTCTTCTTCTTCTTCTTCTTTTTCTTCTTCTTCTTCTTCTTCTTCTTTTTCTTCTTCTTCTTCTTCTTCTTCTTCTTCTTCTTCTTCTTCTTCTTCTTCTTCTTCTTCTTCTTCTTCTTCTTCTTCTTCTTCTTCTTCTTCTTCTACTTCTTCTTCTTCTTCTTCTTCTTCTTCTTCTTCTTCTTCTTCTTCTTCTTCTCCTTCTTCTTCTTCTTCTTCTTCTTCTTCTTCTTCTTCTTCTTCTTCTTCTTCATCCTCTTCTCTTCATTCTCATCTTCTTCATTTTCTTCTTTTTCATCTTCCTCGCATTATCCTCTTTTCTTATCCTTCTTTTCTCACCTTCTTTTTTTTTCTTTTTTTTCGTTTTTTTTCTTCTTTTTTTCTCAATTCTTTTCTCTTTTTCTTCTTTCTAGTATCATCTCTAATTTTTCATAATCCTTCTCATCATCCTCTTCATTATCCTCTCATCATCCTCTTCATCATCCTTTTTATCATCCTCTTCATCATCCTTTTTATCATCCTCTTCTTCATCCTCTTCTTCATTATCTTCCTCTTTACCATCTTTTTTCTCATCCTCTTATCATTTTCTTTTTTTTCGCTTTTTCTTCTCCTTTTCTTCTTTTTTCAGTCTTTTTTACTGTTTTTTATTCTGTTTTTTCACTTTCTTTTTATTAATTTTTTATTTTTATTTTTTTAATTTTTTTTTTATTTTTTTTCTTTTTTCTTCTTTTTTTTTCTTTTCTTTTTTTCTTCCTTTTTTTGTTTTTATCCTCCTCATCGACAATTTATTAAAACTGCCAGTCTTTTGTAATCGTTTTTTTTATTTTTTCATTATTATTTTATTATTTTTTCCAATTTATTATTTTTATTGATATTTTCCATATTCTCCTGCATTCTTCGACGTCCTCTTGTTCGCATCCTTTCAATTATTGACTCTTCTTGTTTCATCATCTCCACTACTAACATCACTACTAACGTCAACACTATTACCACCACCAACACCAACACCACCACCATCACCACCACCAACACCAACACCACAACCATCACCACCACCAACACCAACACCACAACCATCACCACCACCAACACCATCACCACCACCAACACCAACACCACCACCATCACCGCCACCAGCACCAACACCATCACCATCACCACCACCAACACCTCAACTCCAACACCACCACTCACAATAACATAACTATCATTATCTTCATCACTATCACCTACACCACTTTCATCACCACAACTGCTACAATCCCCATCACTCCTACCACTCCCATCACCATCACCATCACTCCTACCACTCCCATCACCATCACCATCACTCCTACCACTCCCATCACCATCACCATCACTCCTACCGCTCCCATCACCATCACCATCACTCCTACCACTCCCATCACCATCACCATCACTCCTACCACTCCCATCACCATCACCATCACTCCTACCACTCCCATCACCATCACCATCACTCCTACCACTCCCATCACCATCACCATCATTCCTACCACTCCCATCACCATCACCATCACTCCTACCACTCCCATCACCATCACCATCATTCCTACCACCACCATTCTCATCACTTCTACCACCACCATCACCACTACCACCACCATCACCACTACCACCACCATAATCATCCTATCACCACCACCACCACAACCAGCATAATTTTTTCACCACCACCATAATCACCACCCTTACCACAGTCACCACCACTACCCCAAGACACCTTCACCACCACAGGACACCTCTATTACAGAGCTTGTAACAGTGTGTTATTGTGAACGAGTGTCGCGAATAAATCCAACACAACCTCATTTGTGTACCTCGTTCGTCTTCATTCCCCCTCATCCTCCTTCCCGCTCTTTTCATTCTCTTCTCTCTCTTTCTTTCTTTCTTTCTTTCTTTTTCTATTTTTCTCCCATCTCTCACTCTTTTTTTTCTTTTTATTTTCAATTCGTTTTTTTACTTTTTTACCACCCTCCTTTTTTTTCTTCTCTTTTTTATAATTTTTCTATTTTTTTCATTTCAATTTTTTATATTATATAGTTTTTTTTCTACTTTATTTTTTACTTTTTATCTTTTTTCTTCTTTTTTTTCCACTCATCCGTTCTCTTCAATCTTTTTTTCTTTTTCTTTTTTGTCATTTTTTTCTCTTCCTCCCTTTTTTCCATCCTTTTTCTCTTTTTTTGTTTTCTTCTTCTACAAAACCCCATACCTTTGAAACATCAAAGGTTTATGAGGTTTTTGGCATTTATTTTTTTCATTTTTCTCACCTTTTTTCCTTCCATTAAATTCCTTTTTTATCATATTCTTTATTTTTCTATCTCCATTTTCATTTATCAGATTTCAGTTTTCACTTATTCTTTTCCTATTTTTTAACTTTTTTTTTCTCATATTTTTTTTTAAATTTATTTATTTATTTTTTTCTTAGTTTTTTTTTTCTTATTTTTTTTCTTATTCTTTTTTTTTCGTTTTTTTTATTCTTTTTTTTCATATTTTTTTTTTATTATTTTTCTCATCTATTTTTAAATATTTTTCCTATTTGTCACCTTTCAGTTCCATTTGCTGTTTTTTCCTTCATCCCATATCTTATTCGTCTTAATTTCTTCTTCCTGGAACCTTCTGGAATGCTTTCACAGTTTTGTCGAGTGCAGACGTGTCCCATGCATATCACCTCACCCTCAACGCTCGATCCATCGATCGCTTATGCATCGAATCAGTCCCTCTCATTTATTTATTCACTTTTTTTAGTCATTGATTCACTCATAACTTCATGTATTTTATATTAGTTCGTTATTTTCTCCGTTCATTCAGTCATTCATTCGTTCATTCATTCATTCATTCATCCATCCATTCATTCCTTCATTCCTCCATCCACCTATTCAATCCTTCATCCTTCCATCTATATATTCAATCTTTCATCCTTCCATCCATCTATTCAATCCTTCATCCCTCCATCCATCTATTCAATCCTTCATTCTTCCATCCATCTATTCATTCCTTCATTCCTCATCCATCTATTCATTCCTCCATCCTTCCATCCATCTATTCAATCCTTCATCCTTCCATCCATCCATTCAATCCTTCATCCTTCCATCCATCTATTCAATCCTTCATCCTTCCATCCATCTATTCATTCCTTCATTCCTCCATCCATCTATTCAATCCTTCATTCCTCATCCATCTATTCATTCCTTCATTCCTCCATCCATCTATTCAATCCTTCATCCTTCCATCCATCCATTCAATCCTTCATTTTTCCATCCATCTTTTCAATCCTTCATCCCTCCATCCATCCATTCAATCCTTCATCCTTCCATCCATCAATTCAATCCTTCATTCCTCCATCCATCTATTCATTCCTTCATTCCTCCATCCATCTATTCAATCCTTCATCTTTCCATCCATCTATTCAATCCTTCATCCTTCCATCCATTTATTCAATTCTTCATCTTTCCATCCATCTATTCAATCCTTCATTCCTCCATCCATCTATTCAATCCTTCATTCCTCCATCCATCTTTTCATTCCTTCATTCCTCCATCCATCCATTCAATCCTTCATTCATTCATCCATCCATTCATTCCTCCATTCCTCATCCATCTATTCAATCCTTCATTCCTCCATCCACCTATTCAATCCTTCATCCTTCCATCTATATATTCAATCTTTCATTCCTCCATCCATCTATTCAATCCTTCATTCCTCCATCCATCCATTCAATCTTTCATCCCTCCATCCATCTATTCAATCCTTCATTCTTCCATCCATCTATTCATTCCTTCATTCCTCATCCATCTATTCATTCCTCCATCCTTCCATCCATCTATTCAATCCTTCATCCTTCCATCCATCCATTCAATCCTTCATCCTTCCATCCATCTATTCAATCCTTCATCCTTCCATCCATCTATTCATTCCTTCATTCCTCCATCCATCTATTCAATCCTTCATTCCTCATCCATCTATTCATTCCTTCATTCCTCCATCCATCTATTCAATCCTTCATCCTTCCATCCATCCATTCAATCCTTCATTTTTCCATCCATCTTTTCAATCCTTCATCCCTCCATCCATCCATTCAATCCTTCATCCATCCATCCATCAATTCAATCCTTCATTCCTCCATCCATCTATTCATTCCTTCATTCCTCCATCCATCCATTCAATCCTTCATCTTTCCATCCATCTATTCAATCCTTCATCCTTCCATCCATTTATTCAATCCTTCATTCCTCCATCCATCTATTCAATCCTTCATTCCTCCATCCATCTATTCAATCCTTCATTCCTCCATCCATCTTTTCATTCCTTCATTCCTCCATCCATCCATTCAATCCTTCATTCATTCATCCATCCATTCATTCCTCCATTCCTCATCCATCTATTCAATCCTTCATTCCTCCATCCACCTATTCAATCCTTCATCCTTCCATCTATATATTCAATCTTTCATTCCTCCATCCATCCATTCATTCCTTCATTCCTCATCCATCTATTCAATCCTTCATCTTTCCATCCATCTATCTATTCATTCCTTCATCCCTCCATCCATCTATTCATTCCTTCATTCTTCCATCCATCTATTCATTCCTTCATTCTTCCATCCATCTATTCATTCCTTCATTCCTCCATCCATCTATTCATTCCTTCATTCCTTCATCCATCCATTCATTCCTTCATTCCTCCAGCCATCTATTCAATCCTTTATCCTTCCATCCATCCACTCAATCCTTTATTTTTCCATCCATCTTTTCAATCCTTCATCCCTCCATCCATCCATTCAATCCTTCATTCCTCCATCCATCCATTCAATCCTTCATCCTTCCATCCATATATCTATTCATTCCTTCATTCCTTCCATCCCTCTATTCAATCCTTCATTCCTCCATCCATCTATTCATTCTTTCATTCCTTCCATCCATCTATTCAATCCTTCATTCCTCCATCCATCTTTTCATTCCTTCATTCCTCCATCCATCCATTCAATCCTTCATTCATTCATCCATCTATTCATTCCTTCATTCCTTCCATCCATCTATTCAATCCTTCATTCCTCCATCCATCTTTTCATTCCTTCATTCCTCCATCCATCCATTCAATCCTTCATTCATTCATCCATCCATTCATTCCTTCATCTTTCCATCCATCTATTCAATCCTTCATCCTTCCATCCATCCATTCAATCCTTCATTCCTCCATCCATCCATTCAATCCTTCATCTTTCCATCCATCTATTCAATCTTTCATCCTTCCATCCATCCATTCAATCCTTCATTCCTTCCATCCATCTATTCATTCCTTCATTCCTCCATCCATCCATTCAATCCTTCGTTCCTCCATCCATCCATTCAATCCTTCATTCCTCCATCCATCTATTCAATCCTTCATTCCTCCATCCATCCATTCATTCCTTCATTCCTCCATCCATCCATTCAATCCTTCATTCCTCCATCCATCCATTCAATCCTTCATCCCTTCATCCATTTGTTTGATCCCTCGTTTATTCACAAACTAGATCCATCCTTCATCCATAAATTATTCATTCTTTGATGACACAAACCCTGAACACTCAATCACCCATTAATAAATCTCGTCTCCATGCGTGAACTTGTTAAAAATGCATGGCATTGAATGAAACTTTTTTCAGTGAGTTTTTATCTGTTTTTTTGGTTTTTTCCTTGTTTTTTATTTTTTTATTTTTTAGTTTTTAACTTTTAGCTTTTTAACCATCCCTCAATCCATCGTTCATCCATCCGTTAATTCCTCCATTAATCCATCCGTTTATCCATCCATTAATCCATTCTTTCATAAATTACTTAATCCATCGTTCATCCATCCAATAATCCATCCAATAATCCATCCAATAATCCATCCAATAATCCATCCAATAATCCATCCAATAATCCATCCAATAATCCATCCAATAATCCATCGTTCATTTGTGTGTAACCCCCTCATCTATCGACACATTTAATCCATTAAACTTCATGTGAAACTCAAAACAGGTCCTTCCTTCTTTCATCGCCACCCCCTTTCTCTTTCATCTTTTATAACCATTAACATTTTTTCCCCCACTCTCCCCCTCCCATCACCCTCCTTGCTCTTTTGACGTCCCCACCCTCACCACCACCAACATCCAATCAATGGAGCATCTCTTGAGGCAGTGGCCAACAACAACCAATCAATCAATTAGCCACACACATACACACACACACACACACACACACACACACACACACACACACACACACACACACACACACACACACACACACACACACACACACACACACACAAACAAACAAACACACACACACACACACACACACACACACACACACACACACAAGAATTGGACCATCGGTCACCCAGTTAATTAATTTATGAGTCAATTAATTCAACTCCAGCTTCATTGATCCATTAACAAAATTAATTTTGCTTCCTTTCTCAATTCAACACCCCTCTTTCTCATTCATATCTTTTTCATTTTCTTCTTTTATTTCTTTATTCTTTTATTTCATTTTTTCTCTTTTTTTCAAATATTTGATTTTTTTTTCTATTTTTCCTTCTTTTTTTCAAATGTTTTTTTTTTCTTCTTTTTATAATTTTCCAATTTCCGCCACCCTTCGCAAATTCCTCCTCTAAATATTCCTTCCCACTTCAACCCAACACTTATCACAACCCTTTTTTCCTCATTTTTTTCAACTCACCAACCTCCCACCTTCTTCCTCCAACTCCCCTGCAAACCGATTTCCACCAACTCAGCCCACAAAACCTCAAACTCCCAACACCCACTAACCTGTCCGTCCCCGAAGCGACCTTGGGTTTCAATGCCGGAAATGACCTTCATGCCCTCAAGGTCAACCTCGATCCATTCTTTGAGGTCACGTGACACTTGATTGCGTGGACACCACGCCCCTCCAAGTTTGTCGTTGTTGAGTCTGTGGTGGGTGGTTTCTGAGGTTTTAAGAATTTCGGACGGATTTTGGAGGGTTCCTCGAGGGAATTCTAGAACAGATTTATATAATAAGTTTTAAAGGGCTTTTTGTGAGAGCTTAAGAAATATTTTGGGAGCTTCTGGAGGATTTTGAAGAATTTTGAAAGATTTTGAAACATCTTGGTGGATTATGAAGGATTTGGAAGGATTTGGAAGGATTTGGAAGGATTTGGAAGGATTTGGAAGGATTTGGAAGGATTTGGAAGGACTTGGAAGGATTTGGAAGGATTTGGAAGGATTTGGAAAGATTCGGAAGGATTTGGAAGGATTTGGAAGGATTTGGAAGGATTTGGAAGGATTTGGAAGGATTTCGAAGGATTTCGAAGGATTTGGAAGGATTTCGAAGGATTTGGAAGGATTTCAAAGAATTTCGAAGGATTTGGAAGGATTTGGAAAGATTTGGAAAGATTTGGAAGGGTTTGGAAGGATTTGGAAGGATTTGGAAGGATTTGGAAGGATTTGGAAGGATTTGGAAGGATTTGGAAGGATTTGGAAGGATTTTGAGACAGATTGTCGTGGATAGCATAAATATTTTTGGGTGTGATGATGGTATGATACCTTTGGCTTAGAAGTGATGATGTGGTGGTATAGTGCGGTTGGGGTAGTGGTTTGGTGGAGGACTGACTCGGATTGTGTTGGTGTGGTTATTTTTCGGGTGTTGTTGTCTAGCAGCTAGTAGCATTGTAGTACTGGGAGTGTTTTAGAGAGGTACTGTGGAGCAGTTTGCGTTGGAAAATTCCTTTGTTAAAGGACTAAGACATTTTGAATGGGTGTTGTGAGGGGTGGGCAGATGAATATTGAATGGCATATGAAGGCGAATAGATGAGCTTTTGAATGACTTTCAAATGTGAGGGAATATAGAGGATAGAATTACCATCTGAAGGAGAATGAGTATAACTATAAGAGAAGTATTATTAAGGTTTAAGTACTGAATATTTGAATAAGTACTGAATGTTCAAGTAAGTACTGAACACAAAATAAATACTGAGTATTAAGCATGAAGCTATTATGAATATAACATAAATATATTGAAACTATAACATAAACGGATTATGGATATAACATGAAAAGATTATAACTATAACATAAAATGTAAGATGGACACAACATAAGAAGGTAACGGAGGAGGTGGTAGAACGGAAGAGTATGAAGCAACGATGGAAATGTCTGCAGGAGCGTGTAATGGTAACATTATGAGGAAAGTGTTAAGTTGAAAGGCAATGGAGTGAAAAATGTTGGCGATAGATGGCGCCGTGAAGTTTGGTAGTTGAAGTGGATCGGTATAAATATTGATTGAAAGTTAAACGGGAGGTTGATTTCTCAGTTAAATATGCACTTGATGCTTCAATCACTCGATTGAAAGATGAACGAAAAGTACGTTAATGTTTTCTTCAAGTAACTTTTGTTTATTTAATTTTCTATTTAATAATGTTATATTTTGTTCAAGTCTAACCTTCCTAGTGTTCTCACCCTAGATAGCACTACTCTCACGATCTCTTCAAAAATCACATCTCTAGGCGTTACTCTCGACTCTAATCTCAACTTTAGTCACTTCGTCTCGCGCACCATCCAAACGTCAAGTTTCTACATTCAGGCCATAAAACAGGCTGGCAATTTATTTTCTACCTACTGCTGTTACTCTCACAGTCTCAGCGGTCATCTCAAGCTTGGACTATTGCAACTCTCTTCTTTGTGGTCTTCCAGCTTACATATTTTTAAGTTGAAATTTCTTCAAAATCGTGCCGCTGAAATTGTTCTTCAGGCCGACTTTTTCAGTTCTTCTCGCGCCTGCCTTGATCGCTTGCACTGGTTACTGGTTGCTCAAAGGTATTACTTCAGATTGATGTGGCTTGTAGCAAACATCCTCACCACTGGTCAACCAGTTTATTCACACGATCTTCTTTTCGTTTAAACACCACAGGATTCACTTAGATCCTTTCAATACGGCCCCTTTTTACATCGGCCAGTTTCTTCAGACCTCTGCTCATCACTCTTTCTTCCATACTGCCTCTAACCTATGAAACTCCTTCCCATACAGCCTCCGCTCGTCAACTTTGTTGTTAAATCTTTCTAAACTATCAAAAACTCACCTTTACCAAGACTTCTCTCCAACTTAATCCTTGATTAGTTTTAAGCGCCTCTGAGCCAACCTAGTTTGTGGATTGTGCGCTATAAAACTTGTACATTTATCTATTCACCCAATCAGATGGAGAATCAATTAAAATATTTGTTGTTAAATGAAGAGATTAATGAATTGTTAAGTAGGTCAAACCAATTAATTATGCAACCACTTAAAAAAACCCCACAACAGTTTGAACACTGGAAAAATTTCCGTTGAGTAAAAAAAAAATAACAGTTGGAGAAGAAAAATAGAAATAGGAGTGAGAAAAACAAAAAAATGTAAAAAAAAAAAACGTTTTGAAGTTAATTGAGAAGATCAATTCAAATCGAAGAAAGTGTGAAAAAATAAATTGAGGAGACTTATTCAAATATTTGAAATGAAAAAAAAATTGAAAAAATTTTAATTCTGAAATATTTAAAAAATGAAATGATGAGAACACTTGCAAAATTGAAACTGCAATCAAGCGCAATTTTAAAAAAATTTCGATGAAAAGAACCAACAAAAAACTCAACAAAAAAAATTTTGACAAAAAAAATTTTTGAAAAAAAAAATTTTCCTAATTGAACGTTTTTTGGTGTTTAAAATGAAAATATTTTTGCAAAATTTTTATTTTATTATTTATATATTTTTATTCTTTTTTTTCGTTTTTTTAGAATAAAAAAACTTTTAACGAGTTTTTTGTAAGACGATGATGAATTTTTATTCGTAATGTTTTTTTTTTCATGACCACCCGGTGGCTCATAAAATATTTTTTTGACGATGAAAAACAATCTTGCAAATCCAATTTTGCAGTTTTCTCAAATTGCTCCGCTTTTTTATCGCTCATTTCATTGGAAAAATTTTTTTTTTTTTTTTTGGAATTATATACTGCATCACTTTTTTCATTTAAAGTTTTGAAACTGCCATTATTTTGCATTGGACTTCTAGGTGATAATAATTAATTTTTTGAATCGATAAAAAAATGAATAAATAAAGGGATACAAAAAGGAATCAAAATGAAAATAAAAATAAAGAAGAGGGTATAAATAGAAAAAATAAAAGAATCAAGAATGAATAAAAAATATATAAATGGGAATAATAATAAAAATATAAATAAATAAAAAAATATAAACAAAAATAATAAAAAAGTTATAATTGAAAGAAAAGATATAAATAGGAATAACAACAAAAAAATAGATAAATAAAAAAATATGAATAGAAATATTACTAAAAATATAAACTAAAAAAATGATACAAACAATAATAAAAATAAAAATAATAATAATAATAATAAAAATAACGATAATAATAATAATAATAATAATAATAATAATAATAATATAAATAATAATAATAATAATAATAATAATAATAATAATAATAATAATATAAATAATAATAATAATAATAATAATAATAATAATAAAAATAATAAAAATAATAATAATAATAATAATAATAATAATAATAATAATAATAATAATAATAATAATAATAATAATAATAATAATAATAATAATAATAATAATAATAATAATAATAATAATAATAATAATAATAATAATAATAATAATAATAATAATAATAGAAAAAAAAAAGAAAAAAAAAAAAAATAATAATAATAATAATAATAATAATAATAATAATAATAATAATAATAATAATAAAAATAATAATAATAATAATAATAATAATAATAATAATAATAATAATAATAATAATAATAATAATAATAATAATAATAATAATAATAATAATAATAATAATAATAATAATAATAATAATAATAATAATAATAATAATAATAATAATAATAATAATAATAATAAAATAATAATAATAATAATAATATAAATAATAATAATAATAATAATAATAATAATAATAATAATAATAATAATAATAATAATAATAATAATAATAATAATAATAATAATAATAATAATAATAATAATAATAATAATAATAATAATAATAATAATAATAATAATAATAATAATAATAATAATAATAATAATAATAATAATAATAATAATAATAATAATAATAATAATAATAATAATAATAATAATAATAATAATAATAATAATAATAATAATAATAATAATAATAATAATAATAACAATAATAATAATAATAATAATAATGATAATAATAATAATAATAATAATAATAATAATAATAATAATAATAATAATAATAATAATAATAATAATAATAATAATAATAATAATAATAATAATAATAATAATAATAATATAAATAATAATAATAATAATAATAATAATAATAATAATAATAATAATAATAATAATAATAATAATAATAATAATAATAATAATAATAATAATAATAATAATAATAATAATAATAATAATAATAATAATAATAATAATAATAATAATAATAATAATAATAATAATAATAATAATAATAATAATAATAATAATAATAATAATAATAATAATAATAATAATAATAATAATAATAATAATAATAATAATAATAATAATAATAATAATAATAATAATAATAATAATAATAAAAATAATAATAATAATAATAACAAAAGCTTTTTGCCCATTAATTTTTCATATTTGTTCATTCTTTCTTTTGTCATAGTCACCCCATGAATCAACCTTCACACCAACCACCCCCCCAACCACCCCACCAACCACTCCACCAATCCCACCAACCACCCCACCAACACCACAACCACTTCACCAACCACCCCACCAACACCACAACCACTCCACCAATACCACCAACCACACAACCACTCTACCAACCACCCCACCAATCTCACCAACCATTCCACCAATTCCACCAGCCACCCCACCAATCCCACCAACCACCCCATCAACGCCCCCACCAATCCTACCAAACACACAACCACCCCAACAACCACACAATCACCCCACCAATCCACCCAGCCACTTCACCAACGCCACCAGCACCACAACCACTCCACCAATCCCACAAATCTCACAACCACCCCACCAACCACACAAAACTCACAACCACTCCACCAACCACCCTACCAATCCCACCAGCCACTCCACTAAGCCTACCAACCACCCCATCAACGCCCTCACCAATCCTACCAAACACACAACCACCCCACCAACCACACAATCAACCCACTAATCTCATCAACCACACAATCACCCCACCAATCCCCCCAACCATCCCACCAACCACACAACCACCCCACCACCCAACTCCAGTCACACAACTACACCAACCACCTATCTTCCGCCACACAATTACATCAACCACCCAGCCATCCTTTCCAGCCACCACAACCCACCCATCACACCCACCCATCACACCAACCCATCACACCAACCCATCACACCCACCCATCACACCAACCCATCACACCCACCCTTCACACCCACCCATCACACCCACCCATCACACCCACCCATCACACTCACCCATCACACTCACTCATTACACCAACCCATCACACCCACCCATCACACCCACCCATCACACCCACCCATCACACCCACCCATCACACCCACCCATCACACCCACCCATCACACCCACCCGTCACACCCACCCATCACACCAACCCATCACACCCACCCATCACACCAACCCATCACACCCACCCATCACACCCACCCATCACACACACCCATCACACCCACCCATCACACCCACCCATCACACCAACCCATCACACCCACCCATCACACCAACCCATCACACCCACCCTTCACACCCACCCATCACACCCACCCATCACACCCACCCATCACACTCACTCATTACACCAACCCATCACACCCACCCATCACACCCACCCATCACACCCACCCATCACACCCACCCATCACACCCACCCATCACACCCACCCATCACACCCACCCATCACACCCACCCATCACACCAGCTCATCACACCCACCCATCACACCCACCCATTACAACCCACTCATCACACCCACCCATCACACCCACCCATCACACCCACCCATCACACCCACTCATCACACCAACCCATCACACCCACCCATCACACCCACCCATTACAACCCACCCATCACACCCACCCATCACACCCACCCATCACACCCACCCATCACACCCACCCATCACACCCACCCATCACACCCACCCATCACACCCACCCATCACACCTACCCATCACACCCACCCATCACACCAGCTCATCACACCCACCCATCACACACACCCATCACACCCACCCATCACACCCACCCATCACGCCCACCCATCACACCCACCCATCTCACCCACCCACCACACCCACCCATCACACCCACCCATCACACCCACCCATCACACCCACCCATCACACCCACCCATCACACCCACCCATCACAACCACCAATCACAACCCACCAATCAACACAACCTTCTCCCAGTACACCATTTTCATCCTTCACACATGTTAAACCACTTATCTAATTTTCCAAATTCTTTCTTTTTTTTCCAACCTTTTCTCTATCTTCTTTCCACTTACCTCTTCCCCCCCTCCTCCACCAACCAGCAATTCGGCAGAGACATGAAAAATGAGCGCTTTAAAAACACTGATGCGGACGAACCCAGGAGCCAGCAAGTATGTGGTATTAAAGAGTGGAATGTATTAAACCATCCTACCACGCCTTAAACAGTTGCTTCCACCCATTCACCCACATCCATTCAATGCAACCCACCCACACTCATTCAACCCACCCACACCCATTCAATGCAACCCACCCACACTCATTCAACCCACCCACACCTTTTTAATGCAACCCACCCACACCCATTCAATTCAACCCACCCACACCCATTCAATGCAACCCATCCACACCCATTCAATTCAACCCACCCACACCCATTCAATTCAACCCACCCACACCCATTCAATGCAACCCACCCACAC
Organism: Branchellion lobata; assembly: GCA_947562095.1. NCBI lineage: Eukaryota > Metazoa > Annelida > Clitellata > Hirudinida > Piscicolidae > Branchellion > Branchellion lobata. Next base: position 4,933,430 of record OX387252.1, on the reverse strand, counting down.
TCATTCAACCCACCCACATCTTTTCAATGCAACCCACCCACACCCATTCAATTCAACCCACCCACACCCATTCAATTCAACCCACCCACACCCATTCAATGCAACCCACCCACACCCATTCAATTCAACCCACCCACACCCATTCAATTCAACCCACCCACACCCGTTCAATGCAACCCACCCACACTCATTCAACCCACCCACACCCGTTCAATGCAACCCACCCACACCCATTCAATGCAACCCACCCACACTCATTCAACCCACCCACACCCATTCAATGCAACCCACCCACACCCATTCAATGCAACCCACCCACACCCATTCAATGCAACCCACCCACACTCATTCAACCCACCCACACCCGTTCAATGCAACCCACCCACACTCATTCAACCCACCCACACCCGTTCAATGCAACCCACCCACACTCATTCAATGCAACCCACCCACACTCATTCAACCCACCCACACCCATTCAATGCAACCCACCCACACCCATTCAATGCAACCCACCCACACCCATTCAATTCAACCCACCCACACCCATTCAATGCAACCCACCCACACCCATTCAATTCAACCCACCCACACCCATTCAATTCAACCCACCCACACTCATTCAACCCACCCACACTCATTCAACCCACCCACACCCATTCAACCCACCCACACCCATTCAACCCACCCACACCCATTCAACCCACCCACACCCATAAATATCAGATCTTCACCAATATAATCCACTCTAATCTAATCTAATCCATCAAAGTTACTCAAAACTCATTCGTAACATTTTTTATCTCTTTGATAAGATCTCTTCATTCCTTTCCACTCTAAGCTACCTTAACCCAATCTAATCTGCCCATCATATTCTATCTCAGTAGGATCTCTTCTAATCTCATCTCAAAACTCTTCAGTTAATCTCATTGAAATAATATTCGTGTTTGTTTTGTCTTGCATTGTAATGTATTGTGTTGTATTGTATTGTATCGTATTGCATCATATTGTATTTTATTGTATTGTAATGCATTTTATTGGAATGTATTGTATTGTATTGTATTGAGCGTTTTTGAAGAGTGTGTAATCAGCGCTACACAAATGGTTCGATTAGATTGGATGGGATAATTGCATTTTGATGTATCCTAATGTATTGTATTTTATTGTATTACATTGTGTTTTATTGTATTAAATTGTATTTTATTGTATTGTTTTCCATTGTGTTGTATTGTATTGTATTGTATGTATTTTATTGTATTGTATGTATTTTATTCTATTTTATCGTATTGTATTGTATTGTATTGTATTGTATTGTATTGTATTGTATTGTATTGTATTGTATTGTATTGTATTGTATTGTATTTTATTGCATTGTATTGTATTGTATTGTATTGTTTTCTATTCCATTGTATTGTATTGTATTGTATTATATTGTATTGTATTGTATTGTATTGTATTGTATTGTATTGTATTGTATTGTATTGTATTGTATTGTATTGTATTGTATTGTATTGTATTGTATTGTATTGTATTGTATTGTATTGTATTGTATTGTATTGTATGGTATTGTATTGTATTGTATTGTATTGTATTGTATTGTATTGTATTGTATTGTATTGTATTGTATTGTAATCCAATTGAAACATTCATGTAACGCTGTATTTGCATATTTCTCCACTCCAAGATGAGCGATTAACCATCAAATACCATGATTTTTGCTTATTATTAATTATTATTGCTTATTTTTTGTTTAACTTGATTTAAAAAAATAACGACAGCCATTTTTTTATTAGTTTTTTCATGCATTTGCTAATCTTCTTCCATTTCCATTCAGTACTTCATTGTTGTTTTTATTTTTATTGTTTTTTATATCATTTTTTTGTCCTTTTTTTCCCTTTTTACTTTTTTCTATTATTGTTGTTTTCATTATTTTTTTATTTTTCTATTCGTTTCCTTATTTTGTGATTTTATTGTTGTTTTCATTGTTTTTATTATTGTTGTTTTTATTATTATTGTCCGTTTGTTATTTTTAATATGATTACCATTACTTCTGGCCATCGCCGTAATTACGCTTTCATATTTGGCTTAATTGCCACGCTATCAAAGCAATTGACCGAAAGTCTCTGGGTTCGAGTCTCGGAAGTGATTAAGGGAAAGTTGATTGATATAATCGAACATTTCATGTTGCTATGGCATTTTTCAAACTTTCTTCACTCAGAAGTCGACAATCGTTGTTTTGCTGGTTTTTTTGGTTTTTTTTTATTGTCTTTGTTTGTTATTGTTTGTTTGTTATTGTTTGTTTGTTATTGTTTGTTTGTTATTGTTTTTGTTTTTTATTGTTTTTGTTTATTATTGTCTTTGTTTGTTACTGTTTTGTTTGTTATTGTTTGTTTGTTATTGTTTTTGTCTGTTATTGTTTTTGTTTGTTATTGTTTTTGTTTGTTATTCTTTTTGTTTGTTATTGTTTTTGTTTGTTATTGTTTTTGTTTGTTATTGTTTTTGTTTGTTATTCTTTTTGTTTGTTATTTTGTTTTTTTGTTATTGTTTTTGTTTTTTATTGTTTTTGTTTGTTATTGTTTTTGTTTGTTATTGTTTTTGTTTGTTATTGTTTTTGTTTGTTACTAATTTTGTTTGTTATTGTTTTTGTTACTGTTTTCGTTTTTGTTTGTTTTTGTTTGTTATTTTTTTTTTGTTACTGTCTTTGTTTGTTATTGTTTTTTGTTGGTTGAGGGGTTCATTTTTTATTGTTTTTGTTTTTTATTGTGTTTGTTTTTTTATTTTCTTTGTTTTTCATTGTGTTTATTTTCTTCAGTTTTTGTTGTTTTTTACTTAATGTGTTTCGTTCGTCATTTTCTTTTTCGTTTGTTTTATATTTTATTTTTTGTTTTTTTTTACGCCACGTGAAACAAAAAATCGAAGAATCGATTGGAGAGTTGAAAAAAATTTAATGAAGCTGCCAAAAAAACTTGAATTCATGAGGCGCTTGATTCCATTTGTATTTTCCAATGGAAAAAAATTATTGACAAAAAGGACAGACAATGCATAGACATGGAGCGATTGAACGGGGTGTTACACGTTGAGAATGATCAAATCAGTGGGAGAGGAAATGCAATGGAACTCATGCTATTATCGTCCATGCTATAAAATGGGGGGCG